>CM042419.1:12918936-13038936 GCA_023634145.1 Thymallus thymallus
GGTCTTTACAGTGGACTACTAGGGTCTTTACAGTGCACTACTAGGGTCTTTACAGTGCACTACTAGGGTCTTTACAGTGCACTACTAGGGTCTTTACAGTGCACTACTAGGGTCTTTACAGTGCACTACTAGGGTCTTTACAGTGCACTACTAGGGTCTTTACAGTGCACTACTAGGGTCTTTACAGTGGACTACTAGGGTCTTTACAGTGCACTACTAGGGTCTTTACAGTGCACTACTAGGGTCTTTACAGTGCACTACTAGGGTCTTTACAGTGCACTACTAGGGTCTTTACAGTGCACTACTAGGGTCTTTACAGTGGACTACTAGGGTCTTTACAGTGGACTACTAGGGTCTTTACAGTGCACTACTAGGGTCTTTACAGTGCACTACTAGGGTCTTTACAGTGGACTACTAGGGTCTTTACAGTGCACTACTAGGGTCTTTACAGTGGACTACTAGGGTCTTTACAGTGGACTACTAGGGTCTTTACAGTGGACTACTAGGGTCTTTACAGTGGACTACTAGGGTCTTTACAGTGCACTACTAGGGTCTTTACAGTGGACTACTAGGGTCTTTACAGTGGACTACTAGGGTCTTTACAGTGGACTACTAGGGTCTTTACAGTGCACTACTAGGGTCTTTACAGTGGACTACTAGGGTCTTTACAGTGGACTACTAGGGTCTTTACAGTGCACTACTAGGGTCTTTACAGTGGACTACTAGGGTCTTTACAGTGGACTACTAGGGTCTTTACAGTGGACTACTAGGGTCTTTACAGTGCACTACTAGGGTCTTTACAGTGGACTACTAGGGTCTTTACAGTGCACTACTAGGGTCTTTACAGTGGACTACTAGGGTCTTTACAGTGGACTACTAGGGTCTTTACAGTGGACTACTAGGGTCTTTACAGTGCACTACTAGGGTCTTTACAGTGGACTACTAGGGTCTTTACAGTGCACTACTAGGGTCTTTACAGTGGACTACTAGGGTCTTTACAGTGGACTACTAGGGTCTTTACAGTGGACTACTAGGGTCTTTACAGTGCACTACTAGGGTCTTTACAGTGGACTACTAGGGTCTTTACAGTGCACTACTAGGGTCTTTACAGTGCACTACTAGGGTCTTTACAGTGCACTACTAGGGTCTTTACAGTGCACTACTAGGGTCTTTACAGTGGACTACTAGGGTCTTTACAGTGGACTACTAGGGTCTTTACAGTGGACTACTAGGGTCTTTACAGTGGACTACTAGGGTCTTTACAGTGGACTACTAGGGTCTTTACAGTGCACTACTAGGGACTTTACAGTGGACTACTAGGGTCCTGTGTAGCTCAGTTGGTAGAGCATGGGTTCGATTCCCACAGGGGACCAGTACTAAGATAAGAGCGTCTGCTAAATGACTTAAATGTACTTTAACCAGTGCTATGGAGTCATACTGTCATGTTGAGCCAATTGGAGTCCTGACTCTGGTCTCTTGTCCAATCAGGGAGCAGGATGGGCAGGCGTCGGGTGGGAGCAACTTTGGGAGTGATGACTGGATCTTCACCATCAGAGAGAAAGATCCTAAGAAAGTCCAGAATGGGGTACTGGAGAGTGGAGACCTTTCAAAGAGGCCGTATTCCACCAGCCTGTCCACCATCATCTCTCCTTCTCTGGCCGAGGTAAGAAGCTCTCTGCTGTCATATATAGCAGACAGACCAGCCCAACCCTCGGCCATGCTCAGTCCATCACCTGATGGGTGTTGATGAAGGTGCGGAGGGTCACCCTCTGCTAATTACCGTCTGATATTGTGGTCAGAGGCGTTAGGAAGGTCACCCTCTGCTAATTACGTCTGATATTGTGGTCAGAGGCGTTAGGAAGGTCACCCTCTGCTAATTACCGTCTGATATTGTGGTCAGAGGCGTTAGGAAGGTCACCCTCTGCTAATTACAGTCTGATATTGTGGTCAGAGGCGTTAGGAAGGTCACCCTCTGCTAATTACTGTCTGATATTGTGGTCAGAGGCGTTAGGAAGGTCACCCTCTGCTAATTACCGTCTGATATTATGGTCAGAGGCGTTAGGAAGGTCAGTAATGAGATGAAATGGAGACTGGCTAATGCTAGAAACACTGTTACCAGTACACCTAGCCTCTGTGGTTGATGGCAGTGGCTAACCAAATCATAGATTGCAGTCTCCTTGTCCATAGACTGCTTTCAAGATAAGGACAATAACATTTCATATTTTGTCATTTGGGTGAACTGTCTGTTTAAAATAGGGCTGGATAAAACCCTGCTTGCTCTCCAGAAGGGTTGGCCACCCCTGAGCGATGTTTCTCAAGTGATGGGGGTTTGGAAATGTTCTTGTTATAACAATTAATGAATGAAAATGTAATGAATATTAATATTCAGGTGGTTTATGCCTCCTAGCTGAATATCCTCGTCATCATTTACATACGATACTAAAACGTCTAATTATATTTGATTCCTGGAGCATTTAATACCCATTGGGTATTTGTATGACTTATTCTAAACTGTCCGTGAATAGCTGCAAAAATACATAGCCTCATATAATTCATTTTTAAAGACACAAGTAGGCATATCAGATTTCCAGTATGTGATTAGACTGGCAGAACTGTTAAGAAGTAGAAGAATCAAAGAACAGTAGTGTTGTTGCTGACTAGCACAGTCATTACTCTGTATTGGAGTTCATTGTTAAGAATGACAATTGTTCCACTGATCAGACTATATAAATTCAATAGATATTAAAATCTCTTGAAGACTAGATTACATTAATCTGCCCCTACACCCTAATCTCCTGAAGACTAGATTACATTAATCTGCCCCTACACCCTAATCTCTTGAAGACTAGATTACATTAATCTGCCCCTACACCCTAATCTCCTAAAGACTAGATTACATTAATCTGCCCCTACACCCTAATCTCCTAAAGACTAGATTACATTAATCTGCCCCTACACCCTAATCTCCTAAAGATTAGATTACATTAATCTGCCCCTACACCCTAAACTCTTGAAGACTAGATTACATTAATCTGGCCCTACACCCTAAACTCCTAAAGACTAGATTACATTAATCTGCCCCTACACCCTAATCTCTTGAAGACTAGATTACATTAATCTGCCCCTACACCCTAATCTCTTGAAGACTAGATTACATTAATCTGCCCCTACACCCTAATCTCTTGAAGACTAGATTACATTAATCTGCCCCTACACCCTAATCTCTTGAAGACTAGATTACATTAATCTGCCCCTACACCCTAATCTCTTGAAGACTAGATTACATTAATCTGCCCCTACACCCTAATCTCTTGAAGACTAGATTACATTAATCTGCCCCTACACCCTAATCTCTTGAAGACTAGATTACATTAATCTGCCCCTACACCCTAATCTCTTGAAGACTAGATTACATTAATCTGCCCCTACACCCTAATCTCTTGAAGACTAGATTACATTAATCTGCCCCTACACCCTAACCACATTATGTTCTATATATTGTCCCTCTCTAGAATCACACTTTTGGGTTCACAACCTGTTTGACCAAATTATTTTCATAGTTCCAAATCAGGTCACCCTACCAAACTACCTGCTAAAACATACTGTATGTCTGTCTGCTGCCTTTTACTTGTCACAGCCTAAATGCTAATCGCCAAACGAGGGGACTAATGTAAGTGGATCTAATCCATCTTAGAACATGCTGTCAGCAGGCTGCATTCTGCAGTAGTGAGGGAGGGAACTAGATGTGCCGCGGTCCACAGCGCTGTGGCAGGCGCCGTTTTAGAGCAGAGTTGAAAAGTTAAGGTGCTGACTATACAATGGACGAATTAGATAAATGAACACAGTACTTTCCGATGCGTAAGATAAGCAGTGGGGCGTGAGCAGAGGGTCAAACTCTTGTCTCTCGGACAATGCGTGAGAGTTGGCAGCTCAGCCTCAATCTACTGTAGTAAAAAGCATATGAAGGACTGTTCTGTTCCCTCCAGTTGAAGCAGCGTCAGGAGGCAGTGAATGGGAACCCCATGGCTCTGGATGAACTGAGAGAAGCTATTCTCCTAGCTGAGGAGGCCTACCCTGGGATCTCTGACTCCCTGGTCACACAGCTGGTTAACAGACTGCAGAGGTGAGACTACTAACCCCCATAACCCTAGTACCCTACCGCTAACCTGTACCCAGCTGGTTAACAGACTGGTCTGCTCTACATCTAAACCCACTGCTTGATTACTGACTGTAACTTAGTTTATCCTAACCTCTCTCCATCTTCTTTCCTAGATTTTCTTCTGGCAGGACGTCTTCGTCCTCTTCTCCATAGTGATTGGCTCTGCCCCAGCCCACCTCTCCCAGGTCCCGCCCCCTGTCTGTGGTCAAGTCAGGGGTTAGAGGTCAGCTAGGCTAACACCAAAGGTGGCAGTCACATATTCCTGCAGGAGAACATTCAACACACCAGACGCTTGGTGAAGAACTCCATGGCCTCTTTTAGGAACTTGATAAACCTGTGGAGATCAGGGGGGGCAATAGAGCCCAGTCACTCTGTTAACACTGCTGGAATATTAACCCCATCAGTATGGACCCAGTCTGACTGACTGACTAGAACCAGAGGGAGACCCATCAGTATGGACCCAGTCTGACTGACTGACTGGAACCAGAGTGAGACCCATCAGTATGGACCCAGTCTGACTGACTGACTAGAACCAGAGGGAGACCCATCAGTATGGACCCAGTCTGACTGACTGACTGGAACCAGAGGGAGACCCATCAGTATGGACCCAGTCTGACTGACTGACTGACTGGAATCAGAGGGAGACCCATCAGTATGGACCCAGTCTGACTGACTGACTGACTGACTGACTGGAATCAGAGGGAGACCCATCAGTATGGACCCAGTCTGACTGACTGACTGGAATCAGAGGGAGACCCATCAGTATGGACCCAGTCTGACTGACTGACTGACTGGAACCAGAGGGAGACCCATCAGTATGGACCCAGTCTGACTGACTGACTGGAACCAGAGGGAGACCCATCAGTATGGACCCAGTCTGACTGACTGACTGACTGGAACCAGAGGGAGACCCATCAGTATGGACCCAGTCTGACTGACTGACTGACTGACTGACTGACTGACTGACTGACTGACTGACTGACTGACTGACTGACTGACTGACTGACTGGAACCAGAGGGAGACCCATCAGTATGGACCCAGTCTGACTGACTGACTGACTGGAACCAGAGGGAGACCCATCAGTATGGACCCAGTCTGACTGACTGGAACCAGAGGGAGACCCATCAGTATGGACCCAGTCTGACTGACTGACTGACTGGAACCAGAGGGAGACCCATCAGTATGGACCCAGTCTGACTGACTGACTGACTGGAACCAGAGGGAGACCCATCAGTATGGACCCAGTCTGACTGACTGACTGACTGACTGGAACCAGAGGGAGACCCATCAGTATGGACCCAGTCTGACTGACTGACTGACTGGAACCAGAGGGAGACCCATCAGTATGGACCCAGTCTGACTGACTGACTGACTGGAACCAGAGGGAGACCCATTAGTATGGACCCAGTCTGACTGACTGACTGACTGACTGACTGACTGACTGGAATCAGAGGGAGACCCATCAGTATGGACCCAGTCTGACTGACTGACTGGAACCAGAGTGAGACCCATCAGTATGGACCCAGTCTGAATGACTGACTGGAACCAGAGGGAGACCCATCAGTATGGACCCAGTCTGAATGACTGACTGGAACCAGAGGGAGACCCATCAGTATGGACCCAGTCTGACTGACTGACGGGAACCAGAGGGAGACCCATCAGTATGGACCCAGTCTGACTGACTGACTGGAACCAGAGGGAGACCCATCAGTATGGACCCAGTCTGAATGACTGACTGACTGACTGGAACTAGAGTTAACTATCCTGTGTCCTGGTGATGGGTTAACTAACCTGTGTCCTGGTGATGGGTTAACTAACCTGTGTCCTGGTGATGGGTTAACCAACCTGTGTCCTGGTGATGGGTTAACCAACCTGTGTCCTGGTGATGGGTTAACCAACCTGTGTCCTGGTGATGGGTTAACCAACCTGTGTCCTGGTGATGGGTTAACTAACCTGTGTCTCTGCAGCACCACGCCTGAAGGGGAGAGAATCAAACGCAACCCAGCCAGACCCCCCCACTACCACCCCAACCCCCCTTGAACTCTAGCCCCCCACAACCACCCTGACTGTCTGCTCCTCTCTGTGGTCTAATGACTGTGTGATGTTCTGTCTGCTCCTCTCTGTGGTCTAATGACTGTGTGATGTTCTGTCTGCTCCTCTCTGTGGTCTAATGACTGTGTGATGTTCTGTCTGCTCCTCTCTGTGGTCTAATGACTGTGTGATGTTCTGTCTGCTCCTCTCTGTGGTCTAATGACTGTGTGATGTTCTGTCTGCTCCTCTCTGTGGTCTAATGACTGTGTGATGTTCTGTCTGCTCCTCTCTGTGGTCTAATGACTGTGTGATGTTCTGTCTGCTCCTCTCTGTGGTCTAATGACAGTGTGATGTTCTGTCTGCTCCTCTCTGTGGTCTAATGACAGTGTGATGTTCTGTCTGCTCCTCTCTGTGGTCTAATGACTGTGTGATGTTCTGTCTGCTCCTCTCTGTGGTCTAATGACTGTGATGTTCTGTCTGCTCCTCTCTGTGGTCTAATGACTGTGTGATGTTCTGTCTGCTCCTCTCTGTGGTCTAATGACTGTGTGATGTTCTGTCTGCTCCTCTCTGTGGTCTAATGACTGTGTGATGTTCTGTCTGCTCCTCTCTGTGGTCTAATGACTGTGTGATGTTCTGTCTGCTCCTCTCTGTGGTCTAATGACTGTGTGATGTTCTGTCTGCTCCTCTCTGTGGTCTAATGACTGTGTGATGTTCTGTCTGCTCCTCTCTGTGGTCTAATGACTGTGATGTTCTGTCTGCTCCTCTCTGTGGTCTCCTGACTCCTCCCTGCTCCTCAAGGCTGTTGCAGCGTTCTTTATGAACCTCAGGTAAAGTGCTTTAAATGAACGGCTTCTTCTCTTCTGTGTAGGATTTATTTGTATACAAACCAACCTATAGATATGTTCAGCTGTCACAGATGTTGCAGACATCAATCACTGTGTACAAACATTCATGATGTGCTTTTGTAGATAATGTTAAAGTTGAATATTGAAGATTTGAGTCTCTAACGGACAAAATGCCTTGACCTTTTTTTAGATGCACTATTTTTGGGGGTGGAGAGCGCCGTTGTCAACATTTTGTTCAGCGGTTTTACTGAGCAGTGAAACTCAACAGCTCTTAGTTTTCTTTCTGCCTGAGTTGGGAGTTTGACCACGTTGGGCTAGGTCAGTAACCATAGTAACCAACCACAGCCTAATGAAGGCCTGAGCAGGAAGTTCACTACAGTGGGACTGAGTTGACATCTCTACTAGTCTACCGACACGTTCTCACCCTCTGATATACAGTGCATTCAGAAAGTATTCAGACCCCTTGACTTTTTCCACATTTTGTTACGTTACAGCCTTGTTCTAAAATGGACTCATCAATCTACACACAATACCCCATAATGAGAAAGCGAAATGTTTTTTTTGAAATTTTTGCTAATTTATAAAAAACAAAAAACAGATACCGTAGTATTTAGACCCTTTGCTATGAGACTCGTAATTGAGTTCAGGTGCTTCCTGTTTCCATTGATCATCCTTGAGATGTTTCAACAACTTGATTGGATTCTAGCTGTGGTAAATTAAATTCATTGGATATGATTTGGAAAGGTACACACCTGTCTATATAAGGTCCTACAGTTGACAGTGCATGTCAGAGCAAAAACCAAGCCATGAGGTCGAAGGAATTGTCTGTAGAGCTCAGAGACAGGATTGTGTCGAGGCACAGATCTGGGTAAGGGTACCAAAACATTTCTGCAGCATTGAAGATCCCCAAGAACACAAAGAACACATTCTAAAATGTAAGAAGTGTGGAACCACCAAGACTCTTCCTGAAGCTGGCTGTCCGGCCAAACTGAGCCTTGGTCAGGGAGGTGACCAAGAACACAATGGTTACTTTGACAGAGCTCCCGAGTTCCTCTGTGGAGATTGGAGAACCTTCCAGAAGGACAACCATCTCTGCAGCACTCCACCAATCAGGCCTTTATGGTAGAGTGGCCAGACGGGAGCCACTCCTCAGTAAAAGGCACATGACCGGCCGCTTGGAGTTTGCCAAAAGGGACCTTAAGGACTCTGACAATGAGAAACAAGATTCTCTGGTCTGGTGAAACCAAGATTGAACTCTTGGGACTGAATGCCAAGCATCACGTCTGGAGGAAACCTGGCACCATCCCTATGGTGAAGCATGGTGGCAGCAGCATGCCGTGGGAATGTTTTTCAGCAGCAGGGACTGGGAGACTAGTCAGGATCGTAGGAAAGTACAGAGATATCCTTGATGAAAACCTTCTCCAGAGCGCTCAGGACACTGTTCTGTTGAAGGGTAGTGAGTTCACCCAGCTCCCCTCAGTGTGTATATATAGACACTGTTCTGTTGAAGGGTAGTGAGTTCACCCAGCTCCCCTCAGTGTATATATATAGACACTGTTCTGTTGAAGGGTAGTGAGTTCACCCAGCTCCCCTCAGTGTATATATATAGACACTGTTCTGTTGAAGGGTAGTGAGTTCACCCAGCTCCTCTGTGTATATACAGTGGGGAGAACAAGTATTTGATACACTGACGATTTTGCAGGTTTTCCTACTTACAAAGCATGTAGAGGTCTGTAATTTTTATCATAGGTACACTTCAACTGTGAGAGACGGAATCTAAAACAAAAATCCAGAAAATCACATTGTATGATTTTTAAATAATTGATTTGCATTTTATTGCATGACATAAGTATTTGATCACCTACCAACCAGTAAGAATTCCGGCTCTCACAGACCTGTTAGTTTTTCTTTAAGAAGCCCTCCTGTTCTCCACTCATTACCTGTATTAACTGCACCTGTTTGAACTCGTTACCTGTATAAAAGACACCTGTCCACACACTCAATCAAACAGACTCCAACCTCTCCACAATGGCCAAGACCAGAGAGCTGTGTAAGGACATCAGGGATAAAATTGTAGACCTGCACAAGACTGGGATGGGCTACAGGACAATAGGCAAGCAGCTTGGTGAGAATGCAACAACTGTTGGCGCAATTATTAGAAAATGGAAGAAGTTCAAGATGACGGTCAATCTCCCTCGGTCTGGGGCACCATGCAAGATCTCACCTCGTGGGGCATCAATGATCATAAGGAAGGTGAGGGATCAGCCCAGAACTACACGGCAGGACCTGGTCAATGACCTGAAGAGAGCTGGGACCACAGTCTCAAAGAAAACCATTAGTAACACACTACGCCGTCATGGATTAAAATCCTGCAGCGCACGCAAGGTCCCCCTGCTCAAGCCAGCGCATGTCCAGGCCCGTCTGACGTTTGCCAATGACCATCTGGATGATCCAGAGGAGGAATGGGAGAAGGTCATGTGGTCTGATGAGACAAAAATAGAGCTTTTTGGTCTAAACTCCACTCGCCGTGTTTGGAGGAAGAAGAAGGATGAGTACAACCCCAAGAACACCATCCCAACCGTGAAGCATGGAGGTGGAAACATCATTCTTTGGGGATGCTTTTCTGCAAAGGGGACAGGACGACCGCACCGTATTGAGGGGAGGATGGATGGGGCCATGTATCGCGAGATCTTGGCCAACAACCTCCTTCCCTCAGTAAGAGCATTGAAGATGGGTCGTGGCTGGGTCTTCCAGCATGACAACGACCCGAAACACACAGCCAGGGCAACTAAGGAGTGGCTCCGTAAGAAGCATCTCAAGGTCCTGGAGTGGCCTAGCCAGTCTCCAGCCCTGAACCCATTAGAAAATCTTTGGAGGGAGCTGAAAGTCCGTATTGCCCAGCGACAGCCCCGAAACCTGAAGGATCTAGGGAAGGTCTGTATGGAGGAGTGGGCCAAAATCCCTGCTGCAGTGTGTGCAAACCTGGTCAAGAACTACAGGAAACGTATGATCTCTGTAATTGCAAACAAAGGTTTCTGTACCAAATATTAAGTTCTGCTTTTCTGATGTATCAAATACTTATGTCATGCAATAAAATGCAAATTAATTACTTAAAAATCATACAATGTGATTTTCTGGATTTTTGTTTTAGATTCCGTCACTCACAGTTGAAGAGTACCTATGATAAAAATTACAGACTTCTACATGCTTTGTAAGTGGGAAAACCTGCAAAATCGGCAGTGTATCAAATACTTGTTCTCCCCACTGTATAGACACTGTTCTGTTGAAGGGTAGTGAGTTCACCCAGCTCCTCTGTGTGTGTATATATAGACACTGTTCTGTTGAAGGGTAGTGAGTTCACCCAGCTCCTCTGTGTGTGTATATATAGACACTGTTCTGTTGAAGGGTAGTGAGTTCACCCAGCTCCTCTGTGTGTATATATAGACACTGTTCTGTTGAAGGGTAGTGAGTTCACCCAGCTCCTCTGTATATATATATAGACACTGTTCTGTTGAAGGGTAGTGAGTTCACCCAGCTCCTCTGTGTATATATAGACACTGTTCTGTTGAAGGGTAGTGAGTTCACCCAGCTCCTCTGTGTATATATAGACACTGTTCTGTTGAAGGATAGTGAGTTCACCCAGCTCCCCTCAGTGTGTATATATAGACACTGTTCTGTTGAAGGATAGTGAGTTCACCCAGCTCCTCTGTGTATATATAGACACTGTTCTGTTGAAGGGTAGTGAGTTCACCCAGCTCCTCTGTGTGTATATATAGACACTGTTCTGTTGAAGGGTAGTGAGTTCACCCAGCTCCTCTGTATATATATATAGACACTGTTCTGTTGAAGGGTAGTGAGTTCACCCAGCTCCTCTGTGTATATATAGACACTGTTCTGTTGAAGGGTAGTGAGTTCACCCAGCTCCTCTGTGTATATATAGACACTGTTCTGTTGAAGGATAGTGAGTTCACCCAGCTCCCCTCAGTGTGTATATATAGACACTGTTCTGTTGAAGGATAGTGAGTTCACCCAGCTCCTCTGTGTATATATAGACACTGTTCTGTTGAAGGGTAGTGAGTTCACCCAGCTCCCCTCAGTGTGTATATATAGACACTGTTCTGTTGAAGGGTAGTGAGTTCACCCAGCTCCTCTGTGTATATATAGACACTGTTCTGTTGAAGGGTAGTGAGTTCACCCAGCTCCCCTCAGTGTGTATATATAGACACTGTTCTGTTGAAGGGTAGTGAGTTCACCCAGCTCCTCTGTGTATATATAGACACTTCTGTTGAAGGGTAGTGAGTTCACCCAGCTCCTCTGTGTATATATAGACACTGTTCTGTTGAAGGGTAGTGAGTTCACCCAGCTCCCCTCAGCTCAGTGTATACAGTCATGTGAAAAAGTAAGTACACACCCTGGAAAGTTTATTTCATTTTTACATATTTTGATTTGTAATATTCACACTATTGACAGAAAAGTTACCCAATTTTACAAATCACACACACATTTTTTATTTTTTTATTTTAAATGTTATGCAATTAAAATAAACAAAATGCATTTTCCTTAAGAGGAAAAGTTAGTGTACCTTTACCATCACATAACATGGTTAGAATTAGGTACCAAAACAAGTGCAAATGATTAGAAAACATTAGAGAGAAACTTAGGAGGGTCCAGCCTTCCATAAAGATAAGAACATTGGTCTGGTTTGGTCTTAACCATATGGGTGTGTGGTAACATCATTCAAAGATCAAAAGACCTACCCGAGGCCCTCAGAAGAAAGATTATTGATGCCCATGAGTCTGGGAGGGGTTACAAATCCATTTCCAAGCAATTCGAAGTACATCATTCCACTGTCCAACGAAAATTCCAGACCACTGGCAAACTACCTAGGACAGGTCGTCCCACCAAAGTCAGCCCAAGAGCTGACCGAAAGATGCTCATAGAAGTCTCTAAGAACCCCAGAGTAACATCAAGGGATCTACAGGACTCTCTTGCCACAATCAATGTTGAAGTGCACGGGTACAATGTCAGAAAGAAACTGGACAAACTTGGCCTACATGGGAGGTCAGGAAGGAATAAGCCTCTGCTCTCAAAAAAGAATATCAAGACACAACTGACTTTACCCAGGTGTTGTCTGGCAAAAGTCAGTTGTCTTGATATTCTTTTTTGAGAGCAGAGACTTCTTCCTTCCTGACCTCCCATGTAGGCCAAGTTTGTGCAGTTTCTTTCTGACAGTGTACCCATGCAATTCGACATTGATTGTGGCACGAGTACAGAGATATTCTTGATGAAAACCTTCTCCAGAGCGCACATAATTTTCCTTCCTCATGATGCCATCTATTTTGTGAAGTGCACCAGTCCCTCCTGCAGCAAAGCACCCCCACAACATGATGCTGCCACCCCCGTGCTTCACGGTTGGGATAGATAGATAGATAGGTACTTTATTGATCCCCCGGGGGGGAAATTTCTTCGGCTTGCAAGCCTCCCCCTTTTTCCTCCAAACATAACGATGGTCATTATGGCCAAACAGTTCTATTTTTGTTTCATCAGACCAGAGAACATTTCTCCAAAAAGTAAGATCTTTGTCCCCATGTGCAGTTGCAAACCGTAGTCTGGCTTTTTTTATGGTGGTTTTGGAGCAGTGGCTTCTTCCTTGCTGAGCGGCCTTTCAGGTTATGTCGATATTGTACTCGTTTTACTGTGGATATAAATACTTTTGTACCTGTTTCATCCAGCATCTTCACAAGGTCCTTTGCTGTTGTTCTGGGATTGATTTGCACCAAAGTACGTTCATCTCTAGGAAACATAACGCGTCTCCTTCCTGAGTGGTATGACGGCTGTGTGGTCCCATGATGTTTATACTTGCGTAATATTGTTTGTACAGATGAACGTGGTACCTTCAGGCGTTTGGAAGTTGCTCCCAAGGATGAACCAGACTTGGCTGATTTCTTTTGATTTTAGATAGATAGATATTTTTCTCCCATGATGTTGTGCAAAGAGTTAAGGTAGGCCTTGAAATACATCCACAGGTACACCTCCAATTGACTCAAATGATGTCAATTAGCCTATCGGAAGCTTCTAAAGCCATGATGGAATTTTCCAAGCTGTTTAAAGGCACAGTCAACTTAGTGTATGTAAACGTCTGACCCACTGGAATTGTCATGAAGTGAATTATATGTGAAATAATCTGTCTAAACAATTGTTGGAAGAATTATTTGTGTCATACACAAAGTAGACGTCCTGACCAACTTGCCAAAACTACAGTTTGTTAACATGAAATCTGTGGAGTGGTTGAAAAATGAGTTTTAATGACTTCAACCTAAGTGTATGTAAACTTCTGACTTCAACTGTACAGACAATCTGTTCTGTAGTGTAGTGAGTTCACCCAGCTGAAAAATGTTCTGCAAAATATGTATATTTGGCCTCAATATAGGCCATAAATGAAGATAAGTCAGACAGTAAATAATGAATTTGCACAGACCAGAAAATCCTACAACACTATTTCTCTTTTGTTCATTATCACTAGCTTTGACTTCATAGCGTTCCTTTAATGGGCAGCTCAGTCACCTGCTAAAGCACATTAAGACTTATTCAAATTGTAAAACAACAACATATTAGTAATTGAATCATTCTTAAATGTTTTAGAGGTCAACAACATTTTACAACCTTGTAATTTCCCATTTTAAACACAATAAAATGTGTGAGGTTCGGTTTGGTTCACAACGATCTTTGAATGGGTGTTTTAAAAAATGAGTCTCCAATAATGAAAAACCCAATTTTTACTAAATGGCTTGGTTGGTTGAGATGATATGCAAACAAAATTCCTGTTTAATTTCATTTAAAATTGGTTGCTGCCTGTTAAAGGGTTTTAAAATGTGTGTAGCCGAAAAGGGCCGATGGTATTGAATCCCAGCCTATATGTTGACTATATGTTTCACATTGACTACTGTCCTGCTACAGCTATATGTTGAAGAGTTGCATCATCTGCGCAGGGATGAACGGAACGGAAGGATCTCATGTTTTTGTAAAGTTAGAGTCAAGTATCAGAGTAAGATTAAGGAGTGCTGTAAGGATATGGTCCCTCTGGTTATTATAGCTTCTAGAAACACCATGCCACAGATGGCCAACAATGAGACATACATTTGATTCCTTTATTATATCTGCCAGTTTCTAGGACTATGTGTATATCATCGCTGCTTGTCATCCAAACCCAAGGTAAAGGAAGCTCCTGTAGCTTTCAGTGACATCACAAATAAACACTTAACGCAGACGAACTCTGGTCCCTGGATGCGTGTCTGTTCGTCACACATGTAGAAAACCCTGTACACCATGTGTCAAACGCCAGTCCTTCAGGGCCGTGCACCTGTGGGGTTTCACGCTTCGCTTGATTTATCAATTAAGGGCTTTAATTAGTTAGGAACTCCCTTCACATGGTTGTCGTATTCATAATTGGACACACATTTAAAGGAAATAAGGTATTGTCTACACTTGACACTTGCATGGGACTTCTGCTATCAGAATACGAAGATCGCATTGGTAAGGGTGCGTTCGTGAATTCGATCTGGGCTCAGATTAACTGATGAATTTACAAACGCTCAACACCGGTTGAATGTGACCGGTGTCAGTCAAAGTCGGCAAAATATCGTCATTAAATTGTTGCCAGCAGCACAGTTAGTCACCAACGCTGTGGATGACATGAAAACAGCCTTGCCAGCTCTGCTAGGGCGAGTGAAATGGTCAGAGGGAGGTGTTCTCTCGTTTGTGTCTGGAAGTAGCTAGCCAACGTTAGCCACTTAGCTTGACTGCTGTTGAACAATCGGATCTCTCCCTACTCTTCGGCCAGAGCGTCCAGTGTGAATTTACGAAGGGACAATCTGACAAGGCTCTCGATTTATGAACGCCCAGAGCGCAGTCTGGCACACCAGATTGAATTTACAAACACACCCGTTATCATAAAATGTTTAGCTAGTCATTTGTTATGCTAACAAGCTAGCAAGAGGTTGCATAGCAACAGCATCAACTTCTGGTAGACAGGTGAAGCTCCAGTATTCCGTTCGGTTACAGTATACTAAAATGAACTAATACTATGTAGTATATATATACTCATTAAGTATGTAGTATACAGTTTCGGTCAGAATATCTGTAGACACAACTTCATTTATTTGATCTCCACCTCAAATGAATAGCGGGTGAATAGCATGCTGTTATGCTTCAGTTGAAGGTCAGAATACACGTTGTTATTATGTGTATAACTCACGTCGGAGAGTTTGGTAAAGGTCAAGATGAATCCTTTACTAATGTGTCACAGGTCACAACATCCTAAACAGACACTCATAATGCAGCTGTTTATATATCCTAGATAGGTGCCCCATTATGGCCATTATCTTAGAGAGAAAAGTGAATTACGTTCCATTTACGGACACCTAACTCGGGTCGGAATTCCGCCCTAGGAACCCAACGGAACCAAACTAAACTGGGATGAAGCTATCTAAGCTCCAAGTCAAATTGAAACGTTGTTTTCGCTGCAAAACGCAGAGGTTTGCTCCGGTTTGGACTTGCCTTACCCTGGCTAACAATATCACGACTCAAAGTATGACTCATTCTCTTTATTGAAGTTCTTGACTGTCAGGGACTCACTTGGTGTGGAATTAATACCAAGAGTCTGGCAACATCAAACCCTAAACAACTATACAACACTACTGTGAAATTAATACAAATGCTGGAATGGTTATTCATACAGTATGTCCTCTTTCTAATAAAATATGAAACAAAAAGAAAATGGCATAATGTTGCTTTTGCTACATGGTGCAAAATAAATCATTGTAAAGTACTATTTACAGTATCAAAGTAAAAATTTACCCATAAAGCTGTATTGAAGGATTCATGTTTTGATGAAGAACTACCTCAAAATGTTTAAGATGAAGTTCTCTGATTGGTTCAGGAGGAGGAAGTGGAGACTTATTGTTTGTGTTGTTCAACAACAGAATCCCTCTTGTTCTTGTCATAAGCCTTACTTCTCTTGCTGCAGTCTGAGTCTTTCCTCTCCATTTCAACGCTATCTCTCTTCTTCTCCAGCTGATGTTCCGGCTGGCTGAACTTGGCCTCCTCCTCCGCTGGGTCAGTGTAGGTGTAGAAATAGGACATGACGGCGAACACAATACACACCGCCACAAGGAGAGAGGCAAACAGGATGTACTCTGCCCACTGGAACACACAGACACACAGGTTCATATCAGTACTCTGTCTACGGGAACACACAGACACACAGGTTCATATCAGTACTCTGTCTACGGGAACACACAGACACACAGGTTCATATCAGTACTCTGTCTACGGGAACACACAGACACACAGGTTCATATCAGTACTCTGCCCACGGGAACACACAGACACACGGGTAAATAATCAGTACTCTGCCCACGGGAACACACAGACACACAGGTTAATATCAGTACTCTGCCCACTGGAATACACGGGTTAATATCAGTACTCTGCCCACTGGAACACACAGGGGTTAATATCAGTACTCTGCCCACTGGAACACACAGGGGTTAATATCAGTACTCTGCCCACTGGAACACACAGGGGTTAATATCAGTACTCTGCCCACTGGAACACACAGGGGTTAATATCAGTACTCTGCCCACTGGAACACACAGGGGTTAATATCAGTACTCTGCCCACTGGAACACAGACACACAGGGTTTAGATATCAATGAATTTAGGCCCTCAGTACAGTGGTCAGTATTGTTTAGATGGTTGTATAGAGTTCTAGAGGTTTGTAGAGATGTAGTAACCTGATCTGGGAGCTGTGCTGCCTCGGCTACAATCAGCACTATGATGTTGCCCACGGCGACAGTGAACAGCCAACCAGCCTGCAGCACTGACTTCATGTTGCTAGGCGCCTGCGGAGCAAGAAGAGGTGGGTTGAGATGAGAAGAGAATGTTCATGGACAAAGAAACATACCTTAGTTGCGCTGTTTGGATGAAAGAAGACTTAAAGGCTAGTGTGAGGGGGAGAGAGGACTGTCGCCCCCTACCTGGGAGTAGGAGAACTCCAGGCCAGTCACAGAGAACACCACCTCTCCAACTGTCATGAGGAAGTACTGAGGAATCTGCCAGCCCATGTGGATGGTGTTGGGCTTGATGTCTTCTACCACCTCGATGGCCTGCCAACACTGGACACAGTAATCAACAAATTAAACACTGTTACTACAGTGGACACACAGCTCAACATGGGCCTTCACAATGCAATCAGACACAGCACATTACTAGGGTGGTTAAGGGTTAGGTGTCAGGGGTTAAAGGTTAGAGGACTTACTTCAGGGCTTAGGATGTTGAATGTGGATGTTATGACGAGGGTGAAGGCGCTGCCAAAGCCCAGATCTTTAGAGTACAAACATGATGAACCAGCACTGTTCATGATGGTAAACGTCGCCCTTAGACACAACAACCAATCAGAACACACTCACTAAAGCTCTCTCTCTCTCACAGTATGAATGTGTGTTGATATATAAATTATTGTAAAGCAGAAAGCCACTCACTTTCCCTGTGGAACCAGACTGTAGTTGGAGACAGACAGAGGAGCGATGTCACCGACTCCCAACGTAACATTCAACGCACTGCCCAAACCATTCACAAATCTACAGTATGAAAGAGCAGGACAACAGGACAGGAACTCTTTAGCTGGATAAATCATTGATCCACTAATGGGACTGTTGGTAACACTCAGGGTCCTGACCCTAACCACTAATGGGACTGTTGGTAACACTCAGGGTCTTGACCCTAACCACTAATGGGACTGTTGGTAACACTCAGGGTCCTGACCCTCACCACTAATGGGACTGTTGGTAACACTCAGGGTCCTGACCCTAACCACTAATGGGACTGTTGGTAACACTCAGGGTCCTGACCCTCACCACTAATGGGACTGTTGGTAACACTCAGGGTCCTGACCCTAACCACTAATGGGACTGTTGGTAACACTCAGGGTCTTGACCCTAACCACTAATGGGACTGTTGGTAACACTCAGGGTCCTGACCCTCACCACTAATGGGACTGTTGGTAACACTCAGGGTCCTGACCCTAACCACTAATGGGACTGTTGGTAACACTCAGGGTCTTGACCCTAACCACTAATGGGACTGTTGGTAACACTCAGGGTCCTGACCCTCACCACTAATGGGACTGTTGGTAACACTCAGGGTCCTGACCCTCACCACTAATGGGACTGTTGGTAACACTCAGGGTCCTGACCCTAACCACTAATGGGACTGTTGGTAACACTCAGGGTCCTGACCCTCACCACTAATGGGACTGTTGGTAACACTCAGGGTCTTGACCCTAACCACTAATGGGACTGTTGGTAACACTCAGGGTCCTGACCCTCACCACTAATGGGACTGTTGGTAACACTCAGGGTCCTGACCCTAACCACTAATGGGACTGTTGGTAACACTCAGGGTCCTGACCCTAACCACTAATGGGACTGTTGGTAACACTCAGGGTCCTGACCCTCACCACTAATGGGACTGTTGGTAACACTCAGGGTCCTGACCCTAACCACTAATGGGACTGTTGGTAACACTCAGGGTCCTGACCCTCACCACTAATGGGACTGTTGGTAACACTCAGGGTCCTGACCCTCACCACTAATGGGACTGTTGGTAACACTCAGGGTCCTGACCCTAACCACTAATGGGACTGTTGGTAACACTCAGGGTCCTGACCCTCACCACTAATGGGACTGTTGGTAACACTCAGGGTCCTGACCCTAACCACTAATGAGACTGTTGTAATTGACCTGATGGCGTTCATGCCGTCATCTGGCTTCTTGCTCAAGTCGTAAACCTGGAGAGAGAAGCCGAGAGAGAAACAGGAGGGATGTTACATTCCTTAGTGGCTGATATCAACAACAGACATAGTGGCTGATAGACTGATATCAACAACAGACATAGTGGCTGATAGACTGATATCAACAACAGACATAGTGGCTGATAGATTGATATCAACAACAGACATAGTGGCTGATAGACTGATATCAACAACAGACATAGTGGCTAATAGATTGATATCAACAACAGGCAGTGGCTGATAGACTGATATCAACAACAGATATAGTGGCTGATAGACTATCAACAACAGACAGTGGCTGATAGACTGATATCAACAACAGATATAGTGGCTGATAGACTATCAACAACAGACAGTGGCTGATAGACTGATATCAACAACAGATATAGTGGCTGATAGACTGATATCAACAACAGATATAGTGGCTGATAGACTGATATCAACAACAGATATAGTGGCTGATAGACTGATATCAACAACAGATATAGTGGCTGAAAGACTATCAACAACATACATAGTGACTGACCCTGAACACTAAAGGGACTGTTGGTAACACTCAGTGTAAGACTAGAGTGGTTGATCAACTCAGTCCAAGACTAGAGTAGTAGATCAAGACTAGAGTGGTTGATCAACTCAGTCCAAGACTAGAGTAGTAGATCAAGACTAGAGTAGTAGATCAAGACTAGAGTAGTAGATCAAGACTAGAGTAGTAGATCAAGACTAGAGTGGTTGATCAACTCAGTCCAAGACTAGAGTAGTAGATGAAGACTAGAGTAGTAGATCAAGACTAGAGTGGTTGATCAACTCAGTCCAAGACTAGAGTAGTAGATCAAGACTAGAGTGGTTGATCAACTCAGTCCAAGACTAGAGTAGTAGATCAAGACTAGAGTGGTTGATCAACTCAGTCCAAGACTAGAGTAGTAGATCAAGACTAGAGTGGTAGATCAAGACTAGAGTGGTTGATCAACTCAGTCCAAGACTAGAGTAGTAGATCAAGACTAGAGTGGTAGATCAAGACTAGAGTGGTTGATCACCTCAGTCCAAGACTAGAGTAGTAGATCAAGACTAGAGTAGTAGATCAAGACTAGAGTGGTGGATCCAGTGACTATGGACCGAGACTAGAGTGGTGGATCCAGTGGCTATGGACCGAGACTAGAGTGGTGGATCCAGTGACTATGGACCGAGACTAGAGTGGTGGATCCAGTGACTATGGACCGAGACTAGAGTGGTGGATCCAGTGACTATGGACCAAGACTAGAATGGTGGATCCAGTGACTATGGACCGAGACTAGAGTGGTGGATCCAGTGACTATGGACCAAGACTAGAATGGTGGATCCAGTGACTATGGACCAAGACTAGAGTGGTGGATCCAGTGACTATGGACCAAGACTAGAGTGGTGGATCCAGTGACTATGGACCAAGACTAGAGTGGTGGATCCAGTGACTATGGACCAAGACTAGAGTGGTGGATCCAGTGACTATGGACCGAGACTAGAGTGGTGGATCCAGTGACTATGGACCGAGACTAGAGTGGTGGATCAAGACTAGAGTGGTGGATCCAGTGACTATGGACCGAGACTAGAGTGGTGGATCCAGTGGCTATGGACCGAGACTAGAGTGGTGGATCCAGTGACTATGGACCAAGACTAGAGTGGTGGATCCAGTGACTATGGACCAAGACTAGAGTGGTGGATCCAGTGACTATGGACTGAGACTAGAGTGGTGGATCAAGACTAGAGTGGTGGATCCAGTGACTATGGACCGAGACTAGAGTGGTGGATCCAGTGGCTATGGACCGAGACTAGAGTGGTGGATCCAGTGACTATGGACCGAGACTAGAGTGGTGGATCAAGACTGGAGTGGTGGATCCAGTGACTATGGACCGAGACTAGAGTGGTGGATCAAGACTAGAGTGGTGGATCCAGTGACTATGGACCGAGACTAGAGTGGTGGATCCAGTGGCTATGGACCGAGACTAGAGTGGTGGATCCAGTGACTATGGACCGAGACTAGAGTGGTGGATCCAGTGACTATGGACCAAGACTAGAGTGGTGGATCCAGTGACTATGGACCGAGACTAGAGTGGTGGATCCAGTGACTATGGACCGAGACTAGAGTGGTGGATCCAGTGGCTATGGACCGAGACTAGAGTGGTGGATCCAGTGGCTATGGACCGAGACTAGAGTGGTGGATCCAGTGACTATGGACCGAGACTAGAGTGGTGGATCAAGACTAGAGTGGTGGATCCAGTGACTATGGACCAAGACTAGAGTGGTGGATCAAGACTAGAGTGGTGGATCCAGTGACTATGGACCGAGACTAGAGTGGTGGATCCAGTGGCTATGGACCGAGACTAGAGTGGTGGATCCAGTGGCTATGGACCGAGACTAGAGTGGTGGATCCAGTGGCTATGGACCGAGACTAGAGTGGTGGATCCAGTGACTATGGACCGAGACTAGAGTGGTGGATCAAGACTAGAGTGGTGGATCCAGTGGCTATGGACCGAGACTAGAGTGGTGGATCCAGTGGCTATGGACCAAGACTAGAGTGGTGGATCCAGTGACTATGGACCGAGACTAGAGTGGTGGATCCAGTGGCTATGGACCGAGACTAGAGTGGTGGATCCAGTGGCTATGGACCGAGACTAGAGTGGTGGATCCAGTGACTATGGACCGAGACTAGAGTGGTGGATCAAGACTAGAGTGGTGGATCCAGTGGCTATGGACCGAGACTAGAGTGGTGGATCCAGTGGCTATGGACCAAGACTAGAGTGGTGGATCCAGTGGCTATGGACCGAGACTAGAGTGGTGGATCCATTGACTATGGACTATGGACCGAGACTAGTAATTTCATCAGACATTAGGAGAAGTAGATATAGTGTCAAACTCACCACATCCATAGCCAGGTTTGGAGAAACCAGGGCTGTGTTTCGGGTCTGTGACTTCAAGATCAGTTCATGCACCACTGACGAGTTCTTGTTGAACATGACTGTGACGGGTTTGTCAAACGTCAAGTAGTCCATGGTATTGACCTGAAGGAAGCAGGGAGGATCATGGCCATGTAAACATGGTTCAGAATGGGTCTTCCATGACACTACAGAATACTTTTTGGGCACCATGATGTGAAAGTAGAGGGTAAATGACTTGCCTGGTGAGCTGGTACAAACACATCAGTTGTCCCATCAATAGTGACAGTCAGCGGGGCATTGTGGAGATTCAGGAACTTGACCTGGCCTGCCACACCTGTGGGCAGCTTGGGAAGGGTTTGCTGCAAGAACACAACATCTCAGTTAAAACCAACCATTAGCTATTCCTTTCACTGTCCTTTGCTCTCTCACTGTGTGTGTGTGTGTGTGAGAGAGGGGGGGTGGGTGTGTGTGTGTGTGGGGGGGGGGGGAGGGGCGGTTGTATATGTGTATATATACACTCAGTGTGTGTGGGAGGTTGTATATGTGTATATATACTCAGTGTGTGGGAGGTTGTATATGTGTATATATACTCAGTGTGGGAGTTTGTATATGTGTATATATACTCAGTGTGGGAGGTTGTATATATGTATATATACACTCAGTGTGGGAGGTTGTATATGTGTATATATACACTCAGTGTGTGGGAGGTTGTATATGTGTATATATACTCAGTGTGTGGGAGGTTGTATATGTGTATATATACACTCAGTGTGTGTGTGGGAGATTGTATATGTGTATATATACACTCAGTGTGTGTGTGGGAGATTGTATATGTGTATATGTACACTCAGTGTGTGGGAGGTTGTATATGTGTATATATACTCAGTGTGGGAGGTTGTATACGTGTATATATACTCAGTGTGGGAGGTTGTATACGTGTATATATACTCAGTGTGGGAGGTTGTATATGTGTATATATACTCAGTGTGGGAGGTTGTATATGTGTATATATACTCAGTGTGGGAGGTTGTATACGTGTATATATACTCAGTGTGGGAGGTTGTATATGTGTATATATACACTCAGTGTGTGGGAGGTTGTATATGTGTATATATACTCAGTGTGGGAGGTTGTATATGTGTATATATACACAGTGTGGGAGGTTGTATATGTGTATATATACTCAGGGTGTGTGGGAGGTTGTATATGTGTATATATACTCAGGGTGTGTGGGAGGTTGTATATGTGTATATATACTCAGTGTGTGTGGGAGGTTGTATATGTGTATATATACTCAGTGTGGGAGGTTGCACATGTGTATATATACTCAGTGTGGGAGGTTGTATATGTGTATATATACTCAGTGTGGGAGGTTGTATATGTGTATATATACTCAGTGTGTGTGGGAGGTTGTATATGTGTATATATACTCAGTGTGGGAGGTTGTATACGTGTATATATACTCAGTGTGGGAGGTTGTATATGTGTATATATACTCAGTGTGGGAGGTTGCACATGTGTATATATACTCAGTGTGGGAGGTTGTATATGTGTATATATACTCAGTGTGTGTGGGAGGTTGTATATGTGTATATATACTCAGTGTGGGAGGTTGCACATGTGTATATATACTCACATCAATCTGTATTTGTAGCAGGGCAGCGGCTACAAAAGCCAACGCAGCCATCAACATCCCAAATGTCATCCTCTTCAGAGGCCTACACACACACACACTGCTTGTGTTAACACGTTTGTGTAGACAAAGTGTTGTATCAGAAGCATCAGTTGTACAACCTGAGGCCCAGTCTGTGTGGCTGTATAATACTGCAGGTAGCATAACTCACGAGAAGTTCAGGTGGCATTTCTTTATGAGAGGGTAGACCAGGCTGTCCATGATGGGAACCAGAGCCAAGATCAGGATGGGGTTGACAGTCTGACAGAGAGAGAGAGGAGAGAGAGGAAGCAGTACATGGTAAGAGCATGTCACAGTTAAAAATGATAGTTTATATTGAATCAATAAGGCCCGAGGGGGTATGGTATATTTAATCACGCCAATAGACTCTGGCTAAGGGCTATTCTTATGCACAATGCAAAGCAAAGCCTGGATACAGCCCTTAGCAGTGTTATATTGGCCAGATACCACAAACCCCAGAGGTGTCTTATTACTATTCTCTGATATACACGCGGTTGAAATGCTGTTTCAGTCAATCAGCATCCAGGACCCAAACTACCCAGTTAGTATATAGTTTATAGTATAGAAAGTTAGTGTATAGAGTTAGTATATAGTTTATAGTATAGAAAGTTAGTGTATAGAGTTAGTATATAGTTTATAGTATAGAAAGTTAGTGTATAGAGTTAGTATATAGTTTATAGTATATAGAGTTATAGTTAGTGTATAGAGTTAGTATATAGTTTATGGTATAGAAAGTTAGTGTATAGAGTTAGTATATAGTTTATAGTATAGAAAGTTATTGTATAGAGTTAATATATAGTTTATAGTATATAGAGTTAGTATAGTTAGTGTATAGAATTAGTATATAGTTTATAGAGTTAGTATAGTTAGTGTATAGAGTTAGTATATTGTTTATAGAGTTAGTATAGTTAGTGTATAGAGTTAGTATATAGTTTATAGTATATAGAGTCAGTATATTTAGTATATAGAGTTAGTTTACAGTATATAGAGTTAGAATATAGTTTATAGTATATAGAGTTAGTATATAGTTTACAGTATATAGAGTTAGAGTATAGTTTATAGTACATAGAGTTAGTATAGTTAGTATGTAGAGTTAGTATATAGTTTACAGTATAAAAGTGTTAAACAAATCAAAATATATTTTATATTTGAGATTCTTCAAAATAGCCCCCTTTGCCTTGGTGACAGCTTTGCACACTCTTGGCATTCTCTGGAATGCTTTTCCATCAGTCTTGAAGGAGTTCCCACATATGCTGAGCACTTGTTGGCTGCTTTTTCTTCACTGCGGTCTGACTCATCCCAAACCATCTAAATTTGGTTGAGGTTGGAACCAAAAATCTCAAATTTGGACTCCAGACCAAAGGACAGATTTCCACCGGTCTAATGTCCATTGCCCATGTTTCTTGGCACAAGCATGTCTCTTCTTATTATTGGTGTCCTTTAGTAGTGGTTTCTTTGCAGCAATTCAACCATGAAGGCCTGATTCACACAGTCTCCTCTGAACAGTTGATGTTGATGTCTGTTACTTGAACTCTGTGAAGCATTTATGTGGGCTGCAATCTGAGGCTGATAACTCTAATTAACTTGTCCTCTGCAGCAGAGGTATTTCTGGGTCTTCCATTCCTGTGGCGGTCCTCATGAAGCTGGTTGAGAGAATGCCAAGAGTGTGCAAAGCTGTCATCAAGGCAAAGGGTGGCTACTTTGAAGAATCTCAAATATAAAATATATTTTTATTTGTTTAACACTTTTTTGATTACTACATGATTCCATATGTGTTATGTCATAGTTTATGTCTTCACTTTTATTCTACAATGTAAAAAATAGTGCAAATAAAGAAAAACCCTTGAATGAGTAATATTCCAAACTTTTGGCCCCCAGTGTAGTTTACAGTATATAGAGTTAGTATATAGTTTATAAATCAAATCAAAGTTTATTTTTCACGTGTGCCGAATGCAACAGGTGTAAACCTTACAGTGAAATGCTATCTTACAAGCTCTAAACAACAGTGCAGTTTAAGTAGAAAATAAGTTATGTAAACAAGAGGTAAAGAAATAAAAAACAGTAAAGTGACAGTAAACACATATATATATATAAACTGCACTGTTGTTTATATATATATATATATACACAGGTGGTACCGGTACAGAGTCAATGTGCAGGGGCACTGGTTAGTCGGGCTAATGCAGGTATATGGTGTGTTTGGACCATTCTAGTTTGTTGGTGATGTGGACACCAAGGAACTTGAAGCTCTCAACCTGCTCCACTGCAGCCCCGTTGATGAGAATGGGGGTGTGCTCGGTTCTCCTCCTTTTCCTGTAGTCCACAATCATCTCCTTTGTCTTGATTATGTTGAGGGAGAGGTTGTTATCCTGGCACCACACGGCCAGGTCTCTGATATCCTCTGTCTCGTCGTTGTCGGTGATCAGGCCTACCACTGTTGTGTCATCTGCAAACTTAATGACGGTGTTGGAGTCGTGCCTGGCCGTGCAGTCGTGGGTGAACAGGGAGTACAGGAGGGGACTGAGCACGCAACCCTGAGGGGCCCCAGTGTTGAGGATCAGCATGGCAGATGTGTTGTGACCTACCCATACCACCTGGGGGCAGCCCGTCAGGAAGTCCAGGATCCAGTTGCAGAGGGAGGTGTTCAGTCCCAGGATCCTTAGCTTGGTGGTGAGCTTTGAGGGCAATATGGTGTTGAACGCTGAGCTGTAGTCAATGAATAGCATTCTCACATAGGTGTTCCTTTTGTCCAGGTGGGAAAGGGCAGTGTGGAGTGCAATAGAGATTGCATCATCTGTGGGTCTGTTTGAGCGGTATACAAATTGGAGTGGGTCTATGGTTTCTGGGATAATGGGATAATGGTGTTGATGTGAGCCATGACCAGCCTTTCAAAGCACTTCATGGCTACAGACGTGAGTGCTACGGGTCTGTAGTCATTTAGGCAGGTTACCTTAGTGTTCTTGGGCACAGGGACAATGGTGGTCTGCTTGAAACATGCTGGTATTACAGACTCAATCAGGGACTTGTTGAAAATGTCAGTCAAGACACTTGCCAATTGGTCAGCGCATGCTCGGAGTACACGTCCTGGTAATCCGTCTGGCCCAGCGGCCTTGTGAATGTTGACCTGTTTAAAGCTCTTACTCACATCGGCTACGGAGAGCGTGATCACACAGTCATCCGGAACAGCTGGTGCTCTCATGCATGCCTCTGTGTTGATTGCCTCGAAGTGAGTATAAAAGTAGTTTAGCTCGTCTGGTAGGCTTGTGTCACTGGGCAGCTCTCGGCTGTGCTTCCCTTTGTAGTCTGTAATGGTTTGCAAGCCCTGCCACATCCGACGAGCGTCAGAGCCGGTGTAGTACGATTCGATCTTAATCCTGTATTGACACTTTGCCTGTTTGATGGTTCGGCGGAGGGCATGGCGGGATTTCTTATAAGCTTCCGGGTTAGAGTCCCGCTCCTTTAAAGTGGAAGCTCCAGCCTTTAGCTCAGTGCGGATGTTGCCTGTAATCCATGGCTTCTGGTTGGGGTATGTAGGTACAGTCACTGTGGGGACGACATCATCAATGCACTTATTGATGAAGCCAATGACTGATGTGGTGTACTGCTCAATGCCATCGGAAGAATCCCGGAAAGCAGTCCTGTAGATTAGCATCTGCTTCATCTGACCACTTTTTTATTGATTCAGTCACTGGTGCTTCCTGCTTTAATTTTTGCTTATAAACAGGAATTAGGAGTATAGAATTATGGTCAGATTTGTCAAATGGAGGGCGAGGGAGAGATTTGTACGCGTCTCCGTGTGGCATATAGTATATACTGTATATATAGTATATAGACTTAGTATATAGTTTACAGTATATAGACTTAGTAGATAGTTTACAGTATATAGAGTTAGAATATAGAGTTAGAATATCCCTCGCTCATATCATACTCATTTTTAGCTATTTAAGTATTTCTCTGCCATCGACCTGTATAGTATAGTTAACCATCCAACATCCACCAATGTATAGTGTACATATTCAGCCAACCACCCATACTATGCTAAGTCTTTTTTATAGCTTTTATTTTATTATTTTTTTGCACTCCAGATATCTTGCATTTCTATACTTTTTCATACTGCCGCTCTATGTATCATGTACCGTGTATCTGTCTTTTGTGTACTTTCGTTGTGGCATTTTGCACCTGCCCTGTGTTTTGTGTAGCTGCTTGACAATGAAATTTCCCCCCCGGGGGATCAATAAAGTATCTATCTATCTATCTATCTATCTATCTATCTATCTATCTATCTATCTATCTATCTATCTATCTATCTATCTATCTATCTATCTATCTATCTATCTATCTATAGTTTATACAGTCGAATGCAAAAGGCTGAGGCTGCATAATAATTTACTCTGTCGTCACAGAAAATGATCACAGTGGCATGCCATTCATTTTCTAATAAAAGCTGAGTACTGGGGTATTGTCCAGACAAAGATGTTTAGTGTAGCAATATTAAGTTGTATGAAATTAAATCAGATGTGAAAAATAGGCTATGCAAAAATTTGGGCACCCTTGTCATTCTGTTGATTTGAATACCTGTAACTACTTAGCACTGATTAATTGGAACACACAATTGGTTTGGTGAGCTCATTAAGCCTTGAACTTCATAGACAAGTGCATTCAATCATGAGAAAAGGTATTTAAGATAGCCAATTGCAAGTTATTGTTCTCTTTGACTCTCCTCTGAAGAGTGGCAACATGGGGGCCTCAAAACAACTCTCAAATGACCTGAAAACAAAGATTGTTCAACATTATGGTTTAGGGGAAGGCTACAAAAAGCTATCGCAGAGATGTAAGCTGTCAGTGTCCACTGTGAGGAACATAGTGAGGAAATGGAAGACCACAGGCACAGTTCTTGTTAAGGCCAGAAGTGGCAGGCCAAGTAAAATATCGGAGAGGCAAAGGCGAAGTATGGTGAGAACGGTCAAAAACAGCCCACAGACCACCTCCAAAGACCTACAACATCATCTTGCTGCAGATGGTGTCACTGTGCATCGTTCAACAATTCAGCACACTTTGCACGAGGAGAAGATGTAAGGGAGAGTGATGCGGAAGAAGCCTTTTCTGCACACGCCACAAACGCACTTTTGGACAAGCCAGCTTCATTTTGGAATAAGGTGCTGTAGACTGATGAAACAAAGATTGAGTTATTTGGTCATAACAAGGGGCGTTATGCATGGCGGCAAAAGAACACAGCGTTCCAAGAAAAACACTTGCTACCCACAGTAAAATTTGGTGGGGGTTCCATCATGCTGTGGGGCTGTGTGGCCAGTGCCGGTACTGGGAATCTTGTTAAAGTTGAGGGTCGCATGGATTCCACTCAATATCAGCAGATTCTTGGGAATAATGTTGAAGAATCAGTCACAAAGTTGAAGTTACGCCGGGGCTGGATATTTCAACAAGACAACGACCCAAAACACTGCTCAAAATCTACCCGGGCATTTATGCAGAGGAACAAGTACAATGTTCTGGAATGGCCATCCCAGTCCCCAGACCTGAATATCATTGAGAATCTGTGGGATGATTTGAAGCGGGCTGTCCATGCTCGGCAACCATCAAACCTAACTGAACTGGAGATGTTTTGTAAGGAGGAATGGTCCAAAATACCTTCATCCAGAATCCAGACACTCATTAGAGGCTATAGGAAGCGTCTAGAGACTGTTATTTTAGCAAAAGGAGGCTCTATTAAATATTGATGTGATTTTTCTGTTGGGGCCCAAATTTATGCACCTGTCTAATTTCGTTTTGATGCATATTGCACATTTTCTGTTAATCCAATAAACCTCATTTCACTACTGAAATATTACTGTGTCCATCAGTTATTTGATAGATCAAAATGAAATTGCTGATCCAAACACCCAATTATTTATAAATGGAAATCATGGAAATTGTCAGGGGTGCCCAAACGTTTGCATACGACTGTATTATATAGAGTTAGTATAGTTAGTATATAGAGTTAGTATATAGTTTACAGTATATAGAGTTAGTATATAGTTTATAGTATATAGAGGTAGTATATACTTTACAGAGTTAGTATATAGAGTTAGTGTAGAGAGGTAGGAGAGGTGGCTTACCTGCATCTGGTCTGGCTGCACAATGAAAATTCCCTGCAGAGGAGAATCAGCAGTTAGTTAAACTTGTCTTTGGGTGTCTTTAATATTGAATTCAAATAGAATTGATCGCTAGTATTATGTCATTGTTGTTTGTTTGGGTTGAAAAACACGTACAAAGTTTCCGTCCATGGTGGTGGCCTGGAGGGTCCATCTGGAGCCCTGGGGAGAGGACACAGTTGTTTAGGAGAATCTGTCACAGTCTACTGCCAAGGTGTAGTCAGTGATTCTGTGGCACAGCTCTTGTGCACAAAGTATTTACAATGTATCCGTTCATATCTAGCAGGGCTGTTTGGGTTAGGGTCAGTAGTGTTAGGGGTTAGGGTGAGTCGTCTTAGGAGTTAGGGTGAGTAATCTTAGGGGTTAGAGTCTACTCTTATCCAATGTAAAAAAAAAAAAAATATTCAAATGTTGCTACATAAGACCGAATCGAGCCGGTCGGTCGGTCACATATTGTCAATACAAAACTACCTCTATACTTCCATTGATGTTTTAAAGTAGTACCATTTCCCTTCAGACGAGGGTCTATCTTAGCTATAACACCTTTCACTGCAGATGAGGAACATCAGCAAATGATTGGATTGAGACTTGCTTAAACAGATCTCTCTCTAGCTTAAACAGATCTCTCTCTAGCTTAAACAGATCTCTCTCTAGCTTAAACAGATCTCTCTCTAGCTTAAACAGATCTCTCTCTAGTTTAAACAGATCTCTCTCTAGATTAAACAGATCTCTCTCTAGCTTAAACAGATCTCTCTCTAGATTAAACAGATCTCTCTCTAGTTTAAACAGATCTCTCTCTAGGTAAAACAGACCTCTCTCTAGGTGAAACAGATCTCGCTAGCTTAAACAGATCTCGCTAGCTTAAACAGATCTCGCTAGTTTAAACAGATATCTCGCTAGTTTAAACAGATATCTCTAGTTTAAACAGATATCTCTCTATCTTAAACAGATATCTTTAGCTTAAACAGATACCTCTAGATTATACAGATATCTCTAGTTTAAATTGACGGATTTCGATGGGGATTTTTGTATTATGTTACTTACAGTGCTTCGGAAAGTATTCAGACCCCTTGAATTTTGTTACGTTACAGCATTATTCTAAAATTGATGACATTTTTTTTCACTCATCAATCTTAACACAATACCCCATAATGACAAAGCAAAAAGAGGTTTGTAGAAATTTTTATTTGAAATTTTTATTGATATTTAAAAAAACGGAAATATTACATTTACATAAGTATTCATACCCTTTATTCAGTACTTAGAAGCACCTTTGGCAGCAATTACAGCATTGAGTCTTCTTGGGTATGATGCTACAAGCTTGGCACACCTGTATTTGGAGAGTTTCTCCCATTATTCTCTGCAGATCCCTTCAAGCTCTGTCAGGTTGGATGGGGAGCGTTGCTGCACAGCTATTTTCAGGTCTCTCCAAAGATGTTCGATCGGGTTCAAGTCCGGGCTCTGGTTGGGCCACTCAAGGACATTCAGAGACTTGTCCTGAAGCCACTCCTGCGTTGTCTTGGCTGTGTGCTTAGGGTCATTGTCCTGTTGGAAGGTGAACCTTTGCCCCAGTCTGAGGTCCTGAGTGCTCTGGAGCAGGTTTTCATCAAGGATCTCTCTGTACTTTGCTCCGTTCATCTTTGTCTCGATCCTGACTAGTCTCCCAGTCCCTGCTGCTAAAAAACATCACCACAGCATGATGCTGCCACCACCATGCTTCACCGTAGGGATGGTGCCAGGTTTCCTCCAGACGTGTTGCTTGGCATTCAGGCCAAAGAGTTCAATCTTGGTTTCATCAGACCAGAGAATCTTGATTCTCATGATCTGAGAGTCTTTAGGTGCCTTTTGGCAAACTCGAAGCAGGCTGTCATGTGCCTTTTACTGAGGAGTGGCTTCCTTCTGGCCACTCTACCATAAAGGCCTGATTGGTGGAGTGTTGCAGAGATGGTTGTCCTTCTGGAAGGTTCGCCAATCTCCACAGATTAGATAGAGCTCTGTCAGAGTGACCATCGGGTTCTTGGTCACCTCCCTGACCAAGGCCTTTCTCCCCCGATTGCTCAGTTTGGCCGGACAGCCAGCACTAGGAAGAGTCTTGGTGGTTCCAAACATCTTCCGTTTAAGAATGATGGAGGCCACTGTGTTCTTGGGGGATCTTCATTGCTGCAGAAATGTACCCAGATCTGTGCCTCGACACAATCCTGTCTGGGAGCTCTACGGACAATTCCTTCGACCTCATGGCTTGGTTTTTGCTGTGACATGCACTGTCAACTGTGGGACCTTGTATAGACAGGTGTGTACCTTTCCAAATCATGTCCAATCAATTGAATTTACCACAGGTGGACTCCAATCAAGTTGTAGAAACATCTCAAGGATGATCAATGGAAACAGGAAGCACCTGAGCTCAATTTAAAGTCTCATAGCAAAGGGTCTGAATACTTCTGTAAATACGGTATTTCTGTTTTTTTATATATATCAATTTGCTAAAATTTCTAAAAACCTGTTTTCACTGGAACATAAGGCTGTAACGTAACAAAATGTGTAAAAAGTCAAGGGGTCTGAATACTTTCCGAACAGTTTAGGGTTTAGGGTCAGGGTTAGGGTTAGATTGAAGGGTTCAGGGTCAGGGTTCTTACCTGTTGGTCAAACAGAGTCCAGAACATGGGAAGAGGAATGTAGAGAAACAGAACCTTCAGCACCATCTTCACCTGGGCCACTAGCAGTTTCTGGAGGAGAGAGGAGGAGGAGGAGAGGAGCAAAGAGGAGGAGGAGGAGGAGAGAGAGGAGGAGGAGGAGGAGGAGAGAGGAGGAGGAGGGAGAAGAGGAGAGAGGAGGAGGAGGAGGAGAGGAGGAGAAGGAGGAGAAACAAGGAGGAGAGGAGGAGGGGAGGAGAGAGGAGGAGGAGGAGAGAGGAGAAGGAGGAGAAACGAGGAGGAGAGGAGGAGCAGAGAGGAGGAGGAGGAGGAGAGGAGGATAGAGGAGGAGAAGGAGGAGGAGAGAGGAAGGGGAGGAGAGGAGAAGGAGAGAGCAGGAGAGAAGAGGAGGAGAAGGAGGAGTAGAGAGGAGGAGAGGAAGAGGAGGAGGAGAGCAGAGAGGAGAAGGAGGAGTAGAGAGGAGGAGAGAGGAAGAGGAGGAAAGGGGATGAGGAGGAGGAAGGATTTATGAATGAGTTCTCTGTGTTGTAAACATCCTTCAGTTGACTTTAATTTTCAACAGTTATATTAACTGCTATTTCGGTAGTGTTTGTTTTCCCCATAGAACAATGAACATTGACCTACATCATATTTCTCATCGGCCCAGTCCATCCAGTGTTCTCTCTTAGGGAACCTCTTGCTGCGATGCCTGAAGCGGTTCTTTATGGCAAACTAGAGAGCAGCGATAGAACACAAACACTTTATAGCTCTTCCCAAAACCAGCCGTTGGTATTGAATATCACGTTCACATCCTGTAGAGTTTCACATGGAATGATATAACTCTGTATGTCTTCTACTGTCTGGATGTTATTAGACTGTCTTACCCTTTACTGTCTGGATGTTATTAGACTGTCTTACTCCTTACTGTCTGGATGTTATTAGACTGTCTTACCCCTTACTGTCTGGATGTTATTAGACTGTCTTACCCCTTACTGTCTGGATGTTATTAGACTGTCTTACCCCTTACTGTCTGGATGTTATTACACTGTCTTACCCCTTACTGTCTGGATGTTATTAGACTGTCTTACCCCTTACTGTCTGGATGTTATTACACTGTCTTACCCCTTACTGTCTGGATGTTATTAGACTGTCTTACCCCTTACTGTCTGGATGTTATTAGACTGTCTTACCCTTTACTGTCTGGATGTTATTAGACTGTCTTACCCCTTACTGTCTGGATGTTATTAGACTGTCTTACCCCTTACTGTCTGGATGTTATTAGACTGTCTTACCCCTTACTGTCTGGATGTTATTAGACTGTCTTACCCCTTACTGTCTGGATGTTATTAGACTGTCTTACCCCTTACTGTCTGGATGTTATTAGACTGTCTTACCCCTTACTGTCTGGATGTTATTAGACTGTCTTACCCCTTACTGTCTGGATGTTATTAGACTGTCTTACCCCTTACTGTCTGGATGTTATTAGACTGTCTTACCCCTTACTGTCTGGATGTTATTAGACTGTCTTACCCCTTACTGTCTGGATGTTATTAGACTGTCTTACCCCTTACTGTCTGGATGTTATTAGACTGTCTTACCCCTTACTGTCTGGATGTTATTAGACTGTCTTACCCCTTACTGTCTGGATGTTATTAGACTGTCTTACCCCTTACTGTCTGGATGTTATTAGACTGTCTTACCCCTTACTGTCTGGATGTTATTAGACTGTCTTACCCCTTACTGTCTGGATGTTATTAGACTGTCTTACCCCTTACTGTCTGGATGTTATTAGACTGTCTTACCCCTTACTGTCTGGATGTTATTAGACTGTCTCACCCCTTACTGTCTGGATGTTATTAGACTGTCTTACCCCTTACTGTCTGGATGTTATTAGACTGTCTTACCCCTTACTGTCTGGATGTTATTTGACTGTCTTACCCCTTACTGTCTGGATGTTATTAGACTGTCTTACCCCTTACTGTCTGGATGTTATTAGACTGTCTTACCCCTTACTGTCTGGATGTTATTTGACTGTCTTACCCCTTACTGTCTGGATGTTATTTGACTGTCTTACCCCTTACTGTCTGGATGTTATTTGACTGTCTTACCCCTTACTGTCTGGATGTTATTTGACTGTCTTACCCCTTACTGTCTGGATGTTATTTGACTGTCTTACCCCTTACTGTCTGGATGTTATTTGACTGTCTTACCCCTTACTGTCTGGATGTTATTTGACTGTCTTACCCCTTACTGTCTGGATGTTATTAGACTGTCTTACCCCTTACTGTCTGGATGTTATTAGACTGTCTTACCCCTTACTGTCTGGATGTTATTAGACTGTCTTACCCCTTACTGTCTGGATGTTATTAGACTGTCTTACCCCTTACTGTCTGGATGTTATTAGACTGTCTTACCCCTTACTGTCTGGATGTTATTAGACTGTCTTACCCCTTACTGTCTGGATGTTATTAGACTGTCTTACCCCTTACTGTCTGGATGTTATTAGACTGTCTTACCCCTTACTGTCTGGATGTTATTAGACTGTCTTACCCCTTACTGTCTGGATGTTATTAGACTGTCTCACCCCTTACTGTCTGGATGTTATTAGACTGTCTTACCCCTTACTGTCTGGATGTTATTAGACTGTCTTACCCCTTACTGTCTGGATGTTATTTGACTGTCTTACCCCTTACTGTCTGGATGTTATTAGACTGTCTTACCCCTTACTGTCTGGATGTTATTAGACTGTCTTACCCCTTACTGTCTGGATGTTATTTGACTGTCTTACCCCTTACTGTCTGGATGTTATTTGACTGTCTTACCCCTTACTGTCTGGATGTTATTTGACTGTCTTACCCCTTACTGTCTGGATGTTATTTGACTGTCTTACCCCTTACTGTCTGGATGTTATTTGACTGTCTTACCCCTTACTGTCTGGATGTTATTTGACTGTCTTACCCCTTACTGTCTGGATGTTATTTGACTGTCTTACCCCTTACTGTCTGGATGTTATTAGACTGTCTTACCCCTTACTGTCTGGATGTTATTTGACTGTCTTACCCCTTACTGTCTGGATGTTATTTGACTGTCTTACCCCTTACTGTCTGGATGTTATTTGACTGTCTTACCCCTTACTGTCTGGATGTTATTTGACTGTCTTACCCCTTACTGTCTGGATGTTATTAGACTGTCTTACCCCTTACTGTCTGGATGTTATTAGACTGTCTTACCCCTTACTGTCTGGATGTTATTAGACTGTCTTACCCCTTACTGTCTGGATGTTATTAGACTGTCTTACCCCTTACTGTCTGGATGTTATTAGACTGTCTTACCCCTTACTGTCTGGATGTTATTAGACTGTCTTACCCCTTACTGTCTGGATGTTATTAGACTGTCTTACCCCTTACTGTCTGGATGTTATTAGACTGTCTTACCCCTTACTGTCTGGATGTTATTAGACTGTCTCACCCCTTACTGTCTGGATGTTATTAGACTGTCTTACCCCTTACTGTCTGGATGTTATTAGACTGTCTTACCCCTTACTGTCTGGATGTTATTAGACTGTCTTACCCCTTACTGTCTGGATGTTATTAGACTGTCTTACCCCTTACTGTCTGGATGTTATTTGACTGTCTTACCCCTTACTGTCTGGATGTTATTTGACTGTCTTACCCCTTACTGTCTGGATGTTATTTGACTGTCTTACCCCTTACTGTCTGGATGTTATTTGACTGTCTTACCCCTTACTGTCTGGATGTTATTTGACTGTCTTACCCCTTACTGTCTGGATGTTATTTGACTGTCTTACCCCTTACTGTCTGGATGTTATTTGACTGTCTTACCCCTTACTGTCTGGATGTTATTAGACTGTCTTACCCCTTACTGTCTGGATGTTATTTGACTGTCTTACCCCTTACTGTCTGGATGTTATTTGACTGTCTTACCCCTTACTGTCTGGATGTTATTTGACTGTCTTACCCCTTACTGTCTGGATGTTATTTGACTGTCTTACCCCGATGCACTTGCAGACCTCCAGCATAATGTTGCCTTTAGGAGCAGTCTTGTTGTACATGCCACTGCCGATGACGAACACGACTGTGGAAACCCAGAGAGACAAACACCTCTGTTAACTAGACAGAGAGTCATATGTGAGATACCATGGACAGACAGAGTTCAGATCAACCACCTCTGTTAACTAGACAGAGAGTCATATGTGAGATACCATGGACAGACAGAGTTCAGATCAACCACCTCTGTTAACTAGACAGAGAGTCATATGTGAGATACCATGGACAGACAGAGTTCAGATCAATACTGATGATTGATGGAGGCAAGGAGTGGAAGGAAGCAACTCCATGTTGTGTAAAAGAGGTAAGGGTTAGGATTAGGAAACGAGGGTAACAGTACTCACTGAGAGCCACCACCATGAGGGCTGCAGGGACACCGAAGGCCAGAGAATAGCACTTCTGTTGGGAGTAGATACCACACTCCTGGGCTGGAGGAGGGAACACACATCGTTTTTGCTTATTGTGGAATTGGATGTAGAAACTGTCCATATTCCACAGGCATAATGATAGTAATGTAAAGTCTGACCAGGTATTGTGTTGGTTTAGAGTTAGTAATGTAAAGTCTGACCAGGTATTGTGTTGGTTTAGAGTTAGGTTGTTGTCTTACCTCTGAGGATGGGTGTGATGATGGTGGACAGGAGACTACCAGCATTGATTGACAGGTAGAAGATGGAGAAGAACGTGCTCCTCTGTTTCTCCTGGAGAACGCATGGACAGGAGAACAAGTTCAAAGGACAGGTTTAGAACAGGAGACATGGACAGTAGAACAGGTTTAGAATAGGAGACATGGACAGGAGAACAGGGTTAGAACAGGAGACATGGACAGGAGAACAGGGTTAGATCAGGAGACATGGACAGGAGAACAGGGTTAGATCAGGAGACATGGACAGGAGAACAGGGTTAGATCAGGAGACATGGACAGGAGAACAGGGTTAGATCAGGAGACATGGACAGGAGAACAGGGTTAGATCAGGAGACATGGACAGGAGAACAGGGTTAGATCAGGAGACATGGACAGGAGAACAGGGTTAGATCAGGAGACATGGACAGGAGAACAGGGTTAGATCAGGAGACATGGACAGGAGAACAGGGTTAGAACAGGAGACATGGACAGGAGAACAGGGTTAGATCAGGAGACATGGACAGGAGAACAGGGTTAGATCAGGAGACATGGACAGGAGAACAGGGTTAGATCAGGAGACATGGACAGGAGAACAGGGTTAGATCAGGAGACATGGACAGGAGAACAGGGTTAGATCAGGAGACATGGACAGGAGAACAGGGTTAGATCAGGAGACATGGACAGGAGAACAGGGTTAGATCAGGAGACATGGACAGGAGAACAGGGTTAGATCAGGAGACATGGACAGGAGAACAGGGTTAGATCAGGAGACATGGACAGGAGAACAGGGTTAGAACAGGAGACATGGACAGGAGAACAGGGTTAGATCAGGAGACATGGACAGGAGAACAGGGTTAGATCAGGAGACATGGACTAACCATAGCTAGCTCAATAGTAACAGTAACAGGAGGAATAGCAACACTCTAAACTAAACTATCAGAGCATCAGCCTCCATCTGCTGGAGATTCAAGGTGTTTAGATTCACCCACATCAGCAGCATGATGCTCTATAACCTTTGACCTTAGCCCTGACAGTCATCATGAATGCCCCTTCCAGCAGGTAATCAGGGTTCATCATTAATAAACAATCATCTGGAATGTGTTCAAAGATGAATACACATATAGCTGCTGGCTCAGCACAGTTAGCACTGATAATGACTGACGTCACAATAATAAATCATGCTGATCACTATTTCCGGTGTCTGCTTTAGAAAATGGCGTCTACACTACCGTAATGACTGAGGTCAGTAGAGACAGACTCTAAAGGAAGGGCTGTGTGTTGTTTCTAAATGGTTAGTAGAGACTCCGCTAGCGTTACACACCTGGTGGTCTTCAAACTGGTCTCCTCCAAAGGCAGCAACACAGGGTTTGATGCCCCCCGTCCCCAGAGCGATGAGGAATAGACCCACCATAGACATGGCCCTGAGGAGAGAGAACAGCACGTCACTCAACAGTTCAACTAATGGAACTCATATCATATCAATAAGTTGAGACAACTTGAGTTTACACATCTCTAATCTTGCTGTACTGGTTGTGTTTAGGGTGAACAACAGATGAACTCACACATGGACGGTCATGTTGTCAGGGGTCCCGTCCCTGTCTGTGTCTGTGATGTCATGTATAGCGCTTACTGCCATGACAACCTGTCCCACAGTGTAGACGATGGATAAATAGACAATAGTCCTAGAGAGAGAGAGAGAGAGAGAGCGAGAGAGAGAGAGAGAGAGAGAGAGAGAGAGAGAGAGAGAGAGAGAGAGAGAGAGAGAGAGAGAGAGAGAGAGAGAGAGAAAGAGGGAGAGAGAGAGAGAAACGCAAGCACGAGAGAGGAGAGAGAGAGAGGAGAGAGAGAGAGAGGAGAGAGAGAGAGAGAGAGGAGAAAGAGAAAGAGAGGGGGAGAGAGAGACGGGAGAGAGAGAGAGAGAGAGAGAGAGAGAGAGAGAGAGATAGATATAGCAAAAGAGCGAAAGAGCGAGAGCGAGCGAGAGGGGAAAGAGAGAGAGAGAGAGAAACGCAAGCACGAGAGAGGAGAGAGAGAAAGGAAGAGAGAAGAACATAGAGGAAGAAAGGAGAGAGAGCAAGAGAAAGAGGGGAGAGAGTGAGAGAGAAAGAGAGGGAGGTAGAGAGGGGGAGAGAGAGATAAAACGAGAGGGTAGAGAGAGAGAGGGAGGGGGAGAGAGAAAGAAAGAGAGGGGGAGAGAGCGAGGGAGAGAGAGGGAGTGGGAGAGAGAGAGCGAGAGAGCGAGGGAGAGCGAGAGAGCATGAGGGGGGAAAGAGAGGGGGGAGAGAGAAGGAGGGGAGAGAGAGGAGGGAGGGAGAGAAAGGGGGAGAGCGAGAGTAGAGAAAGAGGGAGGGAGGGGGAAAGAGGAAGAGGGAGGGAGGGGGAGAGAGAGAGAGAGAGAGAGAGAGAGAGAGAGAGAGAGAGCAAGGGAAAGCGAGAGAGAGCGAGGGAGCACGAGGGGAGAAAGAGAGGGGGGAGAGAGATGGGAGAGAGAGAGGGGAGAGAGATGGGAGAGAGAGAGAGGGAGGGGAGAGAGAGAAGGGGGGAGAGAGAGAGAGAGAGGGAGGGGAGAGAGAGAAAGGGGGAGAGAGAGAAAGAGGGAGGGAGCGAGAGAGAGGATTTACCAGGAGGGCAGACAACTACAAGCAAGGGAACTAGAATCCCCATATAATAAGTTGATGTATTGGGTTTGGACTCACTTGAACTTTCCCAGCCAGGAGTCAGCCACTATGGCCCCCAGTATAGGAGTCAGGTAGCAGAGAGCTATGAAGGTGTGATAGATAGAGGTGGCCAGGTCATCATCCCACTTCAGGAAATACCTGAAGTACAGCACCAACAACGCTAGGGGGAGAACAGAACCACTCAATATGTCAATCCACACTTCCAGTCCCTAACAGAGTTATTATGTACTTAACGCTGCTAGTCGTTAACAGAGAGGTGTGTTGTGTGGCTGGCTCACTTCTCTGCTAGAGAGGTGAGGTGTGTTGTGTGACTGGCTCACTTCTCTGCTAGAGAGGTGAGGTGTGTTGTGTGACTGGCTCACTTCTCTGCTAGAGAGGTGTGTTGTGTGACTGGCTCACTTCTCTGCTAGAGAGGTGTGTTGTGTGGCTGGCTCACTTCTCTGCTAGAGAGGTGTGTTGTGTGGCTGGCTCACTTCTCTGCTAGAGAGGTGTGTTGTGTGACTGGCTCACTTCTCTGCTAGAGAGGTGTGTTGTGTGGCTGGCTCACTTCTCTGCTAGAGAGGTGTGTTGTGTGACTGGCTCACTTCTCTGCTAGAGAGGTGTGTTGTGTGGCTGGCTCACTTCTCTGCTAGAGAGGTATGTTGTGTGGCTGGCTCACTTCTCTGCTAGAGAGGTGTGTTGTGTGGCTGGCTCACTTCTCTGCTAGAGAGGTGTGTTGTGTGACTGGCTCACTTCTCTGCTAGAGAGGTGTGTTGTGTGGCTGGCTCACTTCTCTGCTAGAGAGGTGAGGTGTGTTGTGTGACTGGCTCACTTCTCTGATAGAGAGGTGAGGTGTGTTGTGTGACTGGCTCACTTCTCTGCTAGAGAGGTGTGTTGTGTGACTGGCTCACTTCTCTGCTAGAGAGGTGTGTTGTGTGGCTGGCTCACTTCTCTGCCAGAGAGGTGTGTTGTGTGGCTGGCTCACTTCTCTGCTAGAGAGGTGTGTTGTGTGGCTGGCTCACTTCTCTGCTAGAGAGGTGTGTTGTGTGACTGGCTCACTTCTCTGCCAGAGAGGTGTGTTGTGTGGCTGGCTCACTTCTCTGCTAGAGAGGTGTGTTGTGTGACTGGCTCACTTCTCTGCCAGAGAGGTGTGTTGTGTGGCTGGCTCACTTCTCTGCCAGAGAGGTGTGTTGTGTGGCTGGCTCACTTCTCTGCTAGAGAGGTGAGGTGTGTTGTGTGACTGGCTCACTTCTCTGCTAGAGAGGTGTGTTGTGTGGCTGGCTCACTTCTCTGCTAGAGAGGTGTGTTGTGTGACTGGCTCACTTCTCTGCTAGAGAGGTGTGTTGTGTGACTGGCTCACTTCTCTGCTAGAGAGGTGTGTTGTGTGGCTGGCTCACTTCTCTGCTAGAGAGGTGTGTTGTGTGGCTGGCTCACTTCTCTGCTAGAGAGGTGAGGTGTGTTGTGTGACTGGCTCACTTCTCTGCTAGAGAGGTGTGTTGTGTGACTGGCTCACTTCTCTGCTAGAGAGGTGTGTTGTGTGGCTGGCTCACTTCTCTGCCAGAGAGGTGTGTTGTGTGACTGGCTCACTTCTCTGCCAGAGAGGTGTGTTGTGTGACTGGCTCACTTCTCTGCTAGAGAGGTGTGTTGTGTGACTGGCTCACTTCTCTGCTAGAGAGGTGTGTTGTGTGGCTGGCTCACTTCTCTGCCAGAGAGGTGTGTTGTGTGACTGGCTCACTTCTCTGCCAGAGAGGTGTGTTGTGTGACTGGCTCACTTCTCTGCTAGAGAGGTGTGTTGTGTGACTGGCTCACTTCTCTGCTAGAGAGGTGTGTTGTGTGGCTGGCTCACTTCTCTGCTAGAGAGGTGTGTTGTGTGACTGGCTCACTTCTCTGCCAGAGAGGTGTGTTGTGTGGCTGGCTCACTTCTCTGCCAGAGAGGTGTGTTGTGTGGCTGGCTCACTTCTCTGCTAGAGAGGTGAGGTGTGTTGTGTGACTGGCTCACTTCTCTGCTAGAGAGGTGTGTTGTGTGGCTGGCTCACTTCTCTGCTAGAGAGGTGTGTTGTGTGACTGGCTCACTTCTCTGCTAGAGAGGTGTGTTGTGTGACTGGCTCACTTCTCTGCTAGAGAGGTGTGTTGTGTGGCTGGCTCACTTCTCTGCTAGAGAGGTGTGTTGTGTGGCTGGCTCACTTCTCTGCTAGAGAGGTGAGGTGTGTTGTGTGACTGGCTCACTTCTCTGCTAGAGAGGTGTGTTGTGTGACTGGCTCACTTCTCTGCTAGAGAGGTGTGTTGTGTGGCTGGCTCACTTCTCTGCCAGAGAGGTGTGTTGTGTGACTGGCTCACTTCTCTGCTAGAGAGGTGTGTTGTGTGGCTGGCTCACTTCTCTGCTAGAGAGGTGTGTTGTGTGACTGGCTCACTTCTCTGCTAGAGAGGTGTGTTGTGTGGCTGGCTCACTTCTCTGCCAGAGAGGTGTGTTGTGTGACTGGCTCACTTCTCTGCTAGAGAGGTGTGTTGTGTGGCTGGCTCACTTCTCTGCTAGAGAGGTGTGTTGTGTGACTGGCTCACTTCTCTGCTAGAGAGGTGTGTTGTGTGGCTGGCTCACTTCTCTGCCAGAGAGGTGTGTTGTGTGACTGGCTCACTTCTCTGCTAGAGAGGTGTGTTGTGTGGCTGGCTCACTTCTCTGCTAGAGAGGTGTGTTGTGTGACTGGCTCACTTCTCTGCTAGAGAGGTGTGTTGTGTGGCTGGCTCACTTCTCTGCTAGAGAGGTGTGTTGTGTGACTGGCTCACTTCTCTGCTAGAGAGGTGTGTTGTGTGACTGGCTCACTTCTCCGTTAGAGAGGTGTGTTGTGTGGCTGGCTCACTTCTCCGTTAGAGAGGTGTGTTGTGTGGCTGGCTCACTTCTCTGCCAGAGAGGTGTGTTGTGTGACTGGCTCACTTCTCCGTTAGAGAGGTGTGTTGTGTGGCTGGCTCACTTCTCCGTTAGAGAGGTGTGTTGTGTGGCTGGCTCACTTCTCTGCTAGAGAGGTGTGTTGTGTGACTGGCTCACTTCTCTGCTAGAGAGGTGTGTTGTGTGACTGGCTCACTTCTCCGTTAGAGAGGTGTGTTGTGTGGCTGGCTCACTTCTCTGCTAGAGAGGTGTGTTGTGTGGCTGGCTCACTTCTCTGCTAGAGAGGTGTGTTGTGTGGCTGGCTCACTTCTCTGCTAGAGAGGTGTGTTGTGTGGCTGGCTCACCTCGCATGCCATAGTAGGAGAAACGTTCACAGAACTCATTGACCACGATGAAGAAGATACTGAGAGGATAACCACAGACATCCACCTGGACACAGAGTAGAGTACAGATAGTATTTCATTAGAGTTGACCTTTCTTTAGCCAGGTTAGTGTCACTGAGATGAAAACAGTTCACACACTGAGCAGGCAACACTTATTGTAGAGGTATGCTGAATCTATATAACTAGTGATGTCCACTTCATATGTATATACTGTATTCTAGTCATGGTTCATTATATATAACTACTGATGTCCACTTCATATGTATATACTGTATTCTAGTCATGGTTCATTATATATAACTACTGATGTCCACTTCATATGTATATACTGTATACTAGTCATGGTTCATTATATATAACTACTGATGTCCACTTCATACGTATATACTGTATTCTAGTCATGGTTCATCATATATAACTACTGATGTCCACTTCATATGTATATACTGTATTCTAGTCATGGAAAGAAAGAAAGAAAGAAAGAAAGAAAGAAAGAAAGAAAGAAAGAAAGAAAGAAAGAAAGAAAGAAAGAAAGAAAGAAAGAAAGAAAGAAAGAAAGAAAGAAAGAAAGAAAGAAAGAAAGAAAGAAAGAGATCAGGAAAGAGACCAGGAAAAAGATCAGGAAAGGCGTGAGGGATCTGGTTCTTACCTTCCTTTTGGGCTTCTTCAAATCGTTGTCTTTGTCTGTCAGGGAACAGGTCATTCAGTGTTAGTCACATTCAACATTAGAAAGAGTTCAAGACACATTCATAATGATGGTTCAGTGTTACACTCATCAGAAGACCAACGAAGCGTGTGGTTGGCAGGTACCACAGCTGTACTAAGGTGGATTCCTCCTCCCCAACCAAGACATTGGTTGGGGAGTTATATATATATATAATTATAACATGTATTGTATGAATCCTATACATTGAAATAATACTAAATGTGTGTGATAAAAAGAAAATCATCATACAATCATGCAAATTGACAAAACATCTAAGATAAAAGTATCCAAATAGATAATTAATGAGTTTATCAAAATATCATTTACATTAAATTAGTGGAATTAATAGTTTAAAAAAAAAGCCAAGTAGATTATTAAAAATAGCTAATTCGATGAAAATGCATTCATTCTGGACTGAATGAATTTCATATTTATTCTCAATATCAAATTATGAAAGATGCTGTGATCCCCTGGAAGATCATGGAGTCATATCCAAAGCCCTGGAACAAGCCAGCGTTCTCCTCTCTCACCCACCTGTCATGGCTGTAGTGAGTTGAGAAGACTGCTAGTCCTCTGTTCAATATCCTTCACAAGGAGAGTCAGGGTTGAAGACAGACATACAGTCCAGAAGAGTTATGGTTAAGTATCTCACTCTGATCCAGAGGAAGACTCTGAATGGTTATTTTGTAGCCTGTCCCAAAGCAGAGCCCTCACCTCACCTCCCACAATGCCGAGGCTGGACTTTGCCCTGTCTTTATGGTGCAGTGTGCCACAACATGAGAGGAGAGGTGGGACAGGTGAAAGATGGGGACGGGAGCCAGATACAGGTACAGAACTATATTGAACAGAATAGGCTGGTGGGATGGAGCTGTCTATCAATAATTACTGTATGACTCAGGGACACCTTGAGGACAATTCTGAGAGAGAAGAGAGAGAGAGAGAAAGAGAGAGAAAGAGAGAGAGAAAGAGAGAGAAAAAGAGAGAGAAAAAGAGAGAGAGAGACTCCCAGTCACAGCCGGTTGTGATACAGCTGGTTGTGATCGAACCAGGGTGTCTGTAGTGACGCCTCTAGCACTGAGATGCAGTGCCTTAGATTGCTGCAGGGTGTGTAATGTATCCTCACTAATATTATCAGACAGGATCTAGGGGTTTAAATGACTATATTGTATCCTCACCAAAATATTATCAGACAGGATCTATGGGTTTAAATGACTATATTGTATCCTCACCAAAATATTATCAGACAGGATCTATGGGTTTAAATGACTATATTGTATCCTCACTAATATTATCAGACAGGATCTAGGGGTTTAAATGACTATATTGTATCCTCACCAAAATATTATCAGACAGGATCTATGGGTTTAAATGACTAAATTGTATCCTCACCAAGATATTATCAGACAGGATCTATGGGTTTAAATGACTATATTGTATCCTCACCAAGATATTATCAGACAGGATCTATGGGTTTAAATGACTATATTGTATCCTCACCAAGATATTATCAGACAGGATCTATGGGTTTAAATGACTATACTGTATCCTCACCAAGATATTATGAGACAGGATCTATGGGTTTAAATGACTATATTGTATCCTCACCAAGATATTATCAGACAGGATTCTATGGGTTGAAATGACTATATTGTATCCTCACCAAGATATTATCAGACAGGATCTATGGGGTTAAGTTACTATCAGATACATCAGTACAGTATATAACCACTGGCTTCACTATTTATTAGAAAGAAAGTACCAGATCAACTGAAGATACTTGTTGAGTTAGGTGGTAACAACTGAGCAGCTACTTGGCAGATAACAGTCACGTGCCCTAATAAAACCAACATGTTTCTCTTTATCTGGTAGTATCTGAAGTTCAAAGAGCATTACGAATCAACGCAGAGTTAACTACATCAGTCTTAACACGTCAACAGATCAGAACCACTGGACCGTGCAGAATGAATCAACAGTAATTTACCCAGTCACTCACATATGAACCATGGCGTTTATTGCAGTCCCCATCTCATTAAATAAGACACACAGAACACACAAACAACCCCCCACTTATGATGTGTTGGGGGGGGGGGGATGATGTCGTTCTATACAGAGAGATGTTTCTTCACAGTCAGCAGCTTTCAGTCCCCACATCACACATTATCCCTATGTAACCCTACACTGTACATCACATTCTACCGATGCACAGCAAAAACAAACTCTGAACATCATATATCTCACTCTCTTATCTCAATCAACTAGTGATTTAAATAATAATTAATAAGACTCTCTGTTAGATCATAATCAACAGCCCCATAAATTATGTTGCAACACAGCAGAGTGGAGCAGCTACCCAGCTAACAATTCTAGGGAGAGAGAACGTTTTTGTAATGTTAGACGTAGTTCCCCTAATGTTTGAGGCTCCAGTTTTCCATTAGTTAGGGGAACATTCTATTGATGTTAACAAAAACCTTTTTAGTATGTTTTGGTGTTAAAGTTAGGACAACGTTCCATTGATGTCAAGAATATACAGTGCCTTCAGGAAAGTCTTCAGACCCCTTGACTTTTTCCACTTTTTGTTAAATTACAGCCATATTCAAAAACAGATTACTTTTTTTTCATGAATCTACACACAATACCCCATAATGACAAAGTGAAAACAGGTTTTTAGACATTTTTGCAAATGTATTAAACATTTTAAACAGAAATACCTTATTTCCATTGGCATTCGGAGCCTTTGCTATGAGACTCGAAATTGAGCTCAGGTGTATCCTGTTTCCATTGATCATCCTTGAGACGTTTCAACAACAAGTCCACCTGTGGTAACATCAATTGATTGGACATGATTTGGAAAGGCACACACCTGTCTATATAAAAGGTCCCACAGTTGATAGTGCATGTCAGAGAAAAAACCAAACCATGAGGTTAAAGGAATTGTCCGGTAGAGCGCCGAGACACGATTGCATCAAGGCACAGATCTGGGGAAGGGTACCAAAAAATGTCTGCAGCATTGAAGGTCCCCAAGAACACAGTAGCCTCAATCATTCTTAAATGGAAGATGTTTGGAACCACCAAAACTCTTCCTAGAGCTGGCCGCCAGGCCGAACTGAGCAATCGGGGGAGAAGGGCCTTTGTGAGGGAGGTGACCAACAACCCGATGGTCGCTCTGACAGTTCCTCTGTGGAGATGGGAGAACTTTCCAGAAGGACAACCATCTCTGCTGCACTCCACCAATCAGGCCTTTATGCTAAAGTGGCCAGATGGAAGCTACTCCTCAGTAAAAGGCACATGACAGGCCTGAATGCCAAGCGTCACGTCTGGAGGAAACCTGGCTCCATCCCTACGGTGAAGCACGGTGGTGGCAGCATCATGCTGTGGGGATGTTTTTCAGCGTCAGGGACTGGGAGACTAGTCAGGATCGAGGGAAAGATGAACGGAGCAAAGTACAAAGAGATCCATTTCTGTGTATCAGTTGTCAGGACTTCGTCTGATGGTCCCAAACAAACGTTCTCCCCCAAATGTGTTTCGTTACACATCATACCTTGCTACTGTTGCCACGCCCATCAAGGCCCTGATTGGTGAACCACTGATCCAGTCACAGCTCTTTGTCTGTTGGCAAGGTTAGGGATACTCACACATACACAGTGCTTTTAACATTGTGTTTTAAACATACATATTTGAAATACATTGTGCATGATCATTGGGGCGGCAGGTAGCCCAGTGGTTAGAGTGTTGGGCCCATAACCGAAAGGCTGCTGGATCAAATCCCCGAGCTGACAAGGTAAAAATCTGTCGTTCTGCCCCTGAACAAGGCAGTTAACCCACTGTTCCTAGGCCGTCATTGAAAATAAGAATATGTTCTTAACTGACTTGCCTAGTAAAATAAAGGTAAATAAAATAAAATGTATACAGTTTTATCTCAATCTTTTCATTCAAAGCCTCAATCATGGACACACTTACTTTGTGTGATGTATTGTCATCTCTACCTTCTTGCCCTGCTGTTGTGCTGTTGTCTGGGCCCAATAACGTTTGTAACATGTTTTGTGCTGCTACCATGCTGTTGTCTTAATAGTTGGTGGGGCATATTAAGCTGTTTTAATGATACTCCTGGGTTTCTCAACCCGCTTAGGGTACTCTCCCTACTCTCACGTTCTTAGCAATATATGTTAAATGTCATTATTTGGCAACATTTACTACACATCTGAGCTTTTTCATTGAAAGATGGGAACCAGGGTCGCTGTTGCGCACCAATGACGTAACACGTTTCCCAGACAAGTTGTGACAAGTTTAATTTAGAGCACAGTTGAATTTATTAATTTCACTTAACCTCTACGGGATATCGGTTGCTGCTCAATATGCAATATGTGACTAGAATGGTGCTGTAAACAACAGCCAACTTTCCGGGACAAAGACATGTCTTATGTGGGCAGAAAGCTTACATTTTGTTAACTAAGTATTGTTAACAAAGTTTGATATGTCAATGCTCTTCAGGACGGTAATAATGGCCGTGAATTGCTGAATGGGTCATTGCTAAAGTAGGCCGCAGCAAAGCCTTGGATTTTTGCTGAACGAGCTACTAACTGGCCAATATACCATGGCTAAGGGCTGTTCTTAAGCACGACACAACACGGAGTGCCTGGATACAGCCGCCAGCCGTGGTATATTGGCCATATACCACAAACCCCTGGGGTGCCTTATTTCTATTATAAACTTGTTACCAACATAATTAGAACAGTAAAAAATTATGTTTTGTGATGATAGGCTGAAAGCCCTGGTATATCAGACCATATACCACGGTTTTCAGCTGATCAACGAACCAGGTTTATAATTGTAAATAAATCCCCTTTGTGCATGTGCATCACTATAGATAAATCCGACAGGAGAGTTTGAGTAATGAAATTTGGACAGAGGATCTCGAAATCTCTGAGCAAGAAACACTTGGACGAACATAAAAAAAATGAATGTTAGGCTATTTTCTGGCAATTGTGCTGTTATTATGTGTCAGATGTTAAGACTACAAACCGTTATAAATGTCCCATTTGCAACAGGCATAGGCTACAGACTAAATGGGTTTATGATTGTAACTGTCAGGTCCTGACCATAGGGAGGCCTCTGGCTTCTCTATGGTTGTCTAGGTCAGGGCCTGACAGTAGAGTTCTAGCCAACTCTATGTGGGTTTTGTGTGAGGATCCCAATTAGAGACAGCTGCCTATGGTTGTCTCTAATTGGGGATCCTATTAAAGTTTGTTCTGTTTCCACCTGCGCTGTGTTACATTGTGTTTGTGTTGAGTCTGTTGAGCTCTCACAGCTGTTACGGGTTCTTGTTTCTACCGTTGGTTGTTTTGGTGAAGTTTGCCGTTAAATTAAGTAAGTTGAACTTAAATAGTGCTGAGCCTTGGTCACTCATTTCGAAAATGTTCCCATAGTTTGCTTGGATAAAGGCAGGTAGTCTGTAGCCCCTGATCGGCCTACATCTCATTTCATATAGTCTACAGTAGCCTAGACAAGATGCTTAGTTCAAATTAGCAGACTTATTTATTCAACATGAAAAGCGAGACGATTTCACAATAAGAAGTGCTTGTTTCCCCAACAGCCTGCTGGGATAGGCTACTGAGGATGGGGTCATAATTTCAAATCACTGAATTAAATATGAATCATATGTATATGAACTGAATATGCTTGTCAACAACAGCTAGTGTTTATTTTTTTTATTTGTTTTACCTGTAGCCTAATCTGACTACTGTTACCGTCAATCTAATGCGTTCATTATAACACAATGCTACAACAACAATAAACTGAAGTTATATACTATTTATTCCATCTGTTTTCCAGCTCCAGCTACACAAGTGGTACTAATTGATTAGCAATGACTCCAGTGACATCGTCATCTTAACATATTTATTGTATTAATATGTTGCCTACAACGGCATCAGTTATACATCAGTGCTCACCTAAACAGCCCTCATGCCACTGGCTAAGAGATGCTATTGTTTTGGGGCAGAATAATATGAAGTTATGTGTTGTTGGAGGTGCGTCTTGGGGTCAGTTTAGCTTGGAGAATAACACCCTCGTCCAACTACCGCTCTAGGCTGCTGCCTAATGGACGGGCCGGCCCTGGGGCCTAATCATAGAATTATATTTAGAGTCCTTATTATTTCAATAGTATGGTAATGATAAATAATGGTCTGGTAATGATAAATAATGGTCTGGTAATGATAAATAATGGTCTGATAATGATAAATAATAACATGAAAGCTGATGTTTTACCGGTACCCCCACTATGTATTTTGCCAGGACACTGTACCTGACAATGTCACCTTACTTTCACCCCTGGACCTAACCCTTTCACCCCTGGACCTAACCCTTTCACCCCTGGACCTAACCCTTTCACCCCTGGACCTAACCCTGAGGGCCAGGTGGGCGTCGCTGAGGGCCAGGTGGGCGTCGCTGAGGGCCAGGTGGGCGTCGCTGAGGGCCAGGTGGGCGTCGTTGAGGGTCTGGAGGGGCCCTGCCCAACAGGTTTTGTTGCCCAGCTATTGCAGGACCTGCTTAACCTGGAGGAAAAACCCCTCTGAGATCTTGCCCACAGGTTACTGCGAACTAGATCTTCCAAGACTTCACTGCTACACTGGCTGCTTTGGTACCCTCCCGTATTAACTCTGCTACTTCAGGTTATACCAAAAACATGGTTATACCAAAACCCATTTCTTTAGAAATGTAAAAGTGAGCAGCTTTGTCTGGGACATGACCTCTCAATCCCCTCCTCTTCCTGTGGGCCCTTCCACTGACACCATCCCCAACTGTAAAAGGAAGTATTTCTTAGAGCTATAATCACATTTACTCACAACACAATCCTTCATTAACAGCTATTAAAACGTTATGGTAAATGATGACTCATGGGAAGATATTGTATATCCTCTATATTTTTAAAACCTTGTCTCATGGTAACGGAATTCATGCTGTAGGCTAACTCATTTTAATAGGCTATCGTAAAGCCAAAAATCAAAGAAAGTTGGCAGCTGTGTTACCCCACTATGGAAATGCTCCCATTATTTTGAGTTCATCGAGGAGAAAGACAACATTTTAAATGCAAACTCTGCAAAGGCAGCATTGATCTCTTGGTCCAGAAACACCACATCAAACCTGAAGAAGCATCTGGAGGTCATGCACAAAGGCAGCATTGATCTCTTGGTCCAGAAACACCACATCAAACCTGTAGAAGCATCTGGAGGTCATGAACAAAGGCAGCATTGATCTCTTGGTCCAGAAACCCCACATCAAACCTGAAGAAGCATCTGGAGGTCATGCACAAAGGCAGAATTGATCTCTTGGTCCAGAAACACCACATCAAACCTGAAGAAGCATCTGGAGGTCATGCACAAAGGCAGCATTGATCTCTTGGTCCAGAAACACCACATCAAACCTGAAGAAGCATCTGGAGGTCATGCAAAAAGGCAGCATTGATCTCTTGATCCAGAAACACCACATCAAACCTGAAGAAGCATCTAGTTGTCAAAGGCACAACGCTGGTTGTCAAAGTTCCCCTAGTTGGTCTTGAACCCAGGTCACCAGCACCAATGATGAACACCCTAACCACAGTCCCAATAAGGAATATCTCTAGTGCCCTCAAACTCTGGACCTCGAAGCCAGTTCCACTGCATTTTTTTAAATGTAGTCAGGGACCGATTTAGACCTGGTACACCAGGTGCGTGCAATTCATTATCAGGTAGAACAGAAAACCATAAGGTTCCGGACCTCGTAAGGTAAGAGTTGCTTATTGGGCCAGTATAGCTAGGCCCTGTCGAAAAGAAACGCTTACCCCTTCTCCCTAGGCACTTGTGTATATCTGAAACAACTTGGTAGGTTAGCAATAGGGTGACTGCACTTTGAAGTAAATCTCAGCTCTGTTAAAAGTACACTCAAGAAAATATTTTATTGATCATAGTGATTCAGGTTAGTATGCCCCACCAAGATTAGACAACTGTACAGAAAGCCCTTACATTGCTGAAATAAGTAGGTAAAATCAATGACGAGAGAGTAGTCAGATTATCTGATATCTGACACGGACATGGTGGAGTAGCAGGAAGATTGGAGTACCGTGAACCGAGAGGTTATGAGTTCAAATCCCAGATGAAGACATGTTATGTTAATTATAATTACTGTATAAATGATTATGCACAATTTAATCATCTACGTCAAATACTATGTTAAAATCACTGTGTTCGTGTATCCCTAACATTGCCAACAGACAAAGAGCTGTGAATGGATCAGTGGTTCACCAACCAGGGCCTTGATTGGCTCAGCAACAGTGACGAGGCATTTTTTGGGGAACACATAATTGTTCTTGCAACGTTCCCGTGAAACGTGTCTAGAACATTAATATCTTAAGAACGTTGAGGGAATATTCTCCTCACCAACAGAGAACGGGACACGAATATTCTTGCAATGTTCTAATTTAACGCGTCTAGAACAATATCTTATGTTCTGAGAACATGGTAACCACATGCTTGGTAAGTTCTATTTTACATTAAGGGAATGGTCTCTTGGAAACATTCCAATGAAAACATTAGTTAATGACCTAATGAGACTTCTCTAAAGTTGTGGGAACGTTTGTTGTTAGCTTTGTATCCAGCCTTCAAATGAAGGTTAGAGGCATTATTTATTACAGAGGCTAAAAGCTGTTTAAGCCAGCTACTAACAGACACACACACACACACACACACACACACACACACAACAGCACATGACAGAAAACATATCATTTACCAAAACTACTGCTTGTTTACTTCTTCTTGCAGTATACCAGATCTTTCTGTTGATCCATCCATCCATTCTCCATTACATGCCAATGTTCTACACACAAAACAACCACCACAACCAAAAAAAGCACAGTTAGTAAAGCTTATATAATGGTGTGTATGGACAGTATATAATGGTGTGTGTATAGACAGTATTTAATGGTGTGTGTATAGACAGTATATAATGGTGTGTGTATAGACAGTATATAATGGTGTGTGTATAGGCAGTATATAATGGTGTGTGTATAGACAGTATATAATGGTGTGTGTGTATAGGCAGTATATAATGGTGTGTATGGACAGTATATAATGGTGTGTGTATAGACAGTATATAATGGTGTGTGTGTATAGACAGTATATAATGGTGTGTGTATAGACAGTATATAATGGTGTGTGTATAGACAGTATATAATGGTGTGTGTATAGACAGTATATAATGGTGTGTATGGACAGTATATAATGGTGTGTGTGTATAGACAGTATATAATGGTGTGTATGGACAGTATATAATGGTGTGTATGGACAGTATATAATGGTGTGTGTATAGACAGTATATAATGGTGTGTGTATAGACAGTATATAATGGTGTGTATGGACCGTATATAATGGTGTGTATAGGCAGTATATAATGGTGTGTGTGTATGCACAGTATATAATGGTGTGTATAGGCAGTATATAATGGTGTGTGTGTATGCACAGTATATAATGGTGTGTATAGACAGTATATAATGGTGTGTGTATGGACAGTATATAATGGTGTGTATAGGCAGTATATAATGGTGTGTATGGACAGTATATAACGGTGTGTATGGACAGTATATAATGGTGTGTATAGGCAGTATATAATGGTGTGTATGGACAGTATATAATGGTGTGTGTATAGACAGTATATAATGGTGTGTGTATCGACAGTATATAATGGTGTGTGTATCGACAGTATATAATGGTGTGTGTATAGACAGTATATAATATTTATAGACAGTATATATTGGTTATAGACTGTATATAATGGTCTATATAGACAATGTATTTACTTGCAGCTGGCTTCGATATTTGGGTCGACCAGGTAAGACTTTGGTTTGCCCAGTAGAGATTGTCCTTTGTAGAATCTTTCTGGTTGTAGTGGCGGTTAGAATGGATACCCCAATGTACCCTGTAGTTCTTAGCGTTGATCTCGTTAGACTGTCGGTGTTCTCGTCCTAGGCTACGTACGTCCTAGCTGCAGACTGATAATGCGACGTCTAGGATGTATCACTTCTTCTGCAGTGATGGATAGTTTCAGAATTTAACCATTTTGCCATACTCAGCTTGCGCTGTACTCTGGCTGGTCTAGTAGAAATTCACCATTTCAATGTTTTAAACAATTTTAATGTGGGATGTTTCGTCACAGGTTTTTTTTATACTTGTGTAGAAAAGGGGGCGTTTCATCATTCCGACCCAGTGTATGTGCTCACTTTGGCCTTGGCCACTGACTGAGCATACAGTGATTCCTCCTTTAAAAGTTGCAAGCTTATGCCGAGGTACCCAGCATCACGGCTTCGTTGCTCCAGACCACCGCAGGCCTCATTATGCATTTGGGTCCCAAGGTTTTTATATGACCAATCATAGAGTGGTTCCAATGACGAATTTGACGCTATGCGACCCATCGCTGGTGACTTTCTTCAGCAAAGATGGCTGACAAAAACATTATGGTGGAAGCAAATGTAAGTAATTGTAACGTCATAATGCAGCTGAAGTAACAGCTACAGTAACAAAACTATTTACTTTCTTATTGTGTAGTGGAGGATAAAAAATAACTACAGTATGTAGCCCATCTGTGAATGGACCCTAAAACGTTTGGTATATATACTAGTTCCGATCTATGTACCTCAGCTATCATAGTTGTTGTATCGACTTTAAGTCTGAATAGCATTAATGAAGCCTATGGATTGAGTAGCAAGTCCTATATACATGTAGTTATTACCAGGCATGAGATCCCCACATTGTAGTCTGTACATTGAATATATTCACTGATCATGTACTCTTCCTTGGCAAATTAAAGGTACGGTTCAGGTATGAATCTCTGAGTCATTCTTTTTCAGTCATATCCAATACCAGGTGTATCAAACTCCATTATTTGAATGATGCTGTGTCTGCATGTATTACAAGTATACACTTCAACAGTGTTTACCACTCCTGGTCCTGGGACATCAATGATCACACATTGCAACTATGCAATAAACTAGAAACATGATTTAAGTAAAGGCTGATTTGAAAATTCATATATAAGGAATAAAACACACTACACTTCCTATGCATATCTAACTCCCTTCATCTGCATTAATCTGAGGACACAGGATAGGTGTAGTATTTCAATGAAATCTACAGGGTCGTCTACAGTTAACCAGTGGAGAAGGTGAAACGCTTTATTGAAAGAAGTTCATTATCCAGGTGTTATAAAAACATAATACATGCATTATAAATATTGTAATATTATCAATAGAGACACTATGTAATGGTGATTAACTGAGAGAATATTAGGGCAGCACTGTAATTCATTAGTTATATGCATTTTCCCTTTCGGTCTTCTATTGATAATATTGTATCTGTGTGTCTCTCACCTGGTGTCCAGAGGACTTTATATTGAAAAACAGACACAAGGACAAACAATAGAAGATAGTCATTATTAGACTTAAGAATAGCGTCACAAATTAATACATAAATACCACTTGAAGCTTGACGATGACTTGATCATTTGAATCAGATGTGCAGTGCTGAGGCAAAAACTAAAAATGTGCCCCACTTTGAGTCCCCAGAACCAGGACTGAGAACCGCCGCTCTTCATTGGGACGTCTTCATCTGCAGACAGGCTTTCACAGCTCTCTGTATCTGAAGACAGAAATAGACTTCATTATACTAAAATTAGACAGCACTGAATATTATGTTCTCTGTCCTCACTTCTAGGGACTGAAACTACACAACAATACCGGTTCTATCCAGAATAGCCTACTCTCTCACTGACAGCTGGGCCTGCTATCCTTTCACCCTCCTCCATGGCTGTTAGCTAACTACCTACACATGTATTTTAACTGATAAATATATCAAGATAGCTAGCTAATATGAAGTTAGTAGCTAGTCAAATGTAATTAACTTAGCTATCTATTCAGCATGTAAACTAGCTAGCTAAGTTAGCTGCTCATTTGAGTTAAAATGCACTGTAGCTACTTAGCTAATAATGCATTTTTTTTTTACATTTTCAAAATGTATTTACTTACAAAGTAAGTAGAGCGTATTACTATTTACCTGTGAATAACCAGAACTTCATACAAACTTGCTATGCTGAATTCTTGACACAGAACCGAAGGTGCTGCCATATGCTGCCAGCACGCCCACAAGCGAGCCACTCAGGCGGGTAATGACCATGGAAGAGGGCGAAGAACGACACGGGAGTCACAATCCAATGGATTAGCAGGTTTAATAGCCCAGCTACTGTAGGTGTGAAAATCACCCCAACTTGCAAAGTATTCAATGCTTAAGTACTCCACATCTCAGATACATTTTAGTTGCACTTCCCCTCAGCTCTATGACCACCACCTTGCTGAGATGATCGGATTTGTTGCATTGTTGTATAGTTAGTTTCTCAAAACGTTTTATTTAACCAGGTAAGTCATTTAAGAACAAATTCTTATTTACAATGACGGCCTACATTGTTCTACAGGTTCAGCCGTAGTAGTACAGCGCCCCTGGAGCAAATTAGGGTTAAGTGCCTTGCCCAAGGGTACATCGACAGGCTTAAGTACTCTAAAACAAAATGTTGGTATTTGTTCAACATCTTTATGCTTTAATTTATAAAATAACATTAAAGACTTTCAAAATGCAGATGTCTATTTCAACTAGAGTACATCTCGGCTACATAGTAAATTACTACAATGTCAATTCAAGGTTTTCCATTACATTCATAACTCAATATCACAGACCAGATTTGCCCTGATGGAAAATGCATGTGGACCGACGGTGTTGTTTCTCTCCGTCGCCGACGCACTTTAAACATTTGGATCATAAAGCATTTCAAAGGCTGACAATGTTTTGACCAAGTTAATCTGCTCATGTTGTGTGTGTTCGATTATTTGTGACATTGTGGTGACAATGAACAACACTTCTAATTAAATATCACAGACCAGATTTGTCCTAACGAAAAATGCATCAAACATTATGTACATTTTTTATCGAATTAAATTATATAATTGTAGCACTTTAGAAGTGTTTATTTACAGTAGTGATGGACAGCTGGAGGCATTTTGAAAACATGTTATCAAACACTTGTTTTTCACAATATTAATATTATTGAATACATTTGACCGTCATGCTTATTGGTCTGTAGAATAATTAGCATCATTTTATTTCTCTACTGGTAACTGAAGCGGCGCCTGAAGTGACAGGAAACAGGCTATCAGCGCGTCACCCACCACTTTAACATATAACCCAATATGTGTATTTTATACTCTAGGCCTACATTAGAATAAATATCATGAAAGACAAACTTGTCCATCACTACTGTAAATAAAAACACAGCATCTAAAGTGGTACAAATATATTATTTAATTTGAAAAAATAAATGGTGAAAAAAAATACAAAAATAGTGTACATGTGTACAGTTGATGCCGTGATCATAAGCTTCATAAACATATACATTTTCAAACAGTTTTAAAACATTAAGATAAATATTGTAATGAAACAGGCAGGGAGCAGGTTTCAAACCCTCAACCATAGGGCCAAGCATGCTTGAGTGGCAAAGTTGATATTGACCCTTATAAACCCAGGGTTGTTACAATATCATAAAAGACAAAACCTTAGAGCATTTCATCCTCAAAACGCCATGTAGGTCTGATGTACAGCATGCATATTATCAGTAGAATATCTGGGACTCAACGAATAGCCTACCAATAGCCACCAGTATAATAAATCAATTTAATACACACAATAAAGACATCCATAAATATTTTGTTTAGGAAGGTCATAAAAAAAAAAAATAATAACAGAAAAGCATGTTTTAAGATGTATTTCTCTGTGCTCTAGTAGCTGAGGCTATGGTTTTATTTAACCTTTATTTGCTTCATGTCAACAAAATGAATTCACTTGTTATGCTCTTTCAGATAGTGTATAATAATCAAAACGTCTGGCCTGCATGGACATCTGTACTGTAGGACTACTTGGGAAAGAAAGCAACCTCCAACAAGCTTCATAAAGACATTATATAGGATGGTGTGTATAGACAGTATGGACAGTAGTTATACAGGATGGTGTGTATAGACAGTAGTTATACAGGATGGTGTGTATAGACAGTAGCTATACAGGATGGTGTGTATAGACAGTAGCTATACAGGATGGTGTGTATAGACAGTAGCTATACAGGATGGTGTGTATAGACAGTAGCTATACAGGATGGTGTGTATAGACAGTAGTTATATAGGATGGTGTGTATAGACAGTAGTTATATAGGATGGTGTGTATAGACAGTAGTTATATAGGATGGTGTGTATAGACAGTAGTTATATAGGATGGTGTGTATAGACAGTAGTTATTTAGGATGGTGTGTATAGACAGTAGTTATATAGGATGGTGTGTATAGACAGTAGTTATATAGGATGGCTTCCTATATAGACAGTAGTTATATAGGATGGCTTCCTATATAGACAGTAGTTATATAGGATGGCTTCCTATATAGACAGTAGTTATATAGGATGGCTTCCTATATAGACAGTAGTTATATAGGATGGCTTCCTATATAGACAGTAGTTATATAGGATGGCTTCCTATATAGACAGTAGTTATATAGGATGGTGTGTATAGACAGTAGTTATATAGGATGGCTTCCTATATAGACGTCGGACAACTGACTTTACCCAGGTGTTGTCTGGCAAAAGTCAGTTGTGTCTTGATATTCTTTTTTGAGAGCAGAGACTTCTTCCTTCCTGACCTCCCATGTAGGCCAAGTTTGTGTTGTTTCTGTACCCATGCACTTTGACATTGATTGTGGCAAGAGAGGCCTGTAGATCCCTTGATGTTACCCTGGGGTTCTTAGAGACTTCTATCAGCATCTTTCGGTCAGCTCTTGGGCGGACTTTGATGGGACGACCAATTGTCTAATCTTTATGGAAGGCTGGACCCTCCTAAGTTTCTCTCTAATGTTTTCTAATCATTTGCACTTGTTTTGGTACGTAATTCTAATTCTAACCATTTTATGTGATGGTAAAGGTAGGGGTGTTCTAACTTCTTCCCCATAAGGAAAAGGCATTTTTACTTATTTTATTTGCATAACATTTTCAAAGTTGTTTTTGTTTTATTTGTTAAATTGGGTAACCTTTATCTGTCAATAGTGTTGAAGTGAAGATTACATATCCATCTGTACAAATATGTAAAAAATACAATTTTATAATTTTTTAAAAAGAGACCTTCCAGGGGGTGTACTTACTTTTTCACATGACTGTACGTATGAAGTGGACATCAGTAGTTACAGTGGGGAGAACAAGTATTTGATACACTGCCGATTTTGCAGGTTTTCCCACTTACAAAGCATGTAGAAGTCTGTAATTTTTATCATAGGTACTCTTCAACTGTGAGTGACGGAATCGAAAACAAAAATCCAGAAAATCACATTGTATGATTTTAAAGTAATTCATTAGCATTTTATTGCATGACATAAGTATTTGATACATCAGAAAAGCAGAACTTAATATTTGGTACAGAAACCTTTTTTTGCAATTACAGAGATCATACGTTTCCTGTAGTTCTTGACCAGGTTTGCACACACTGCAGCAGGGATTTTGGCCCACTCCTCCATACAGATCCTTCAGGTTTCGGGGCTGTCGCTGGGCAATAAGAACTTTCAGCTCCCTCCAAAGATTTTCTATTGGGTTCAGGTCTGGAGACTGGCTAGGCCACTCCAGGACCTTGAGATGCTTCTTACGGAGCCACTCAGTTGCCCTGGCTGTGTGTTTCGGGTCGTTGTCATGCTGGAAGACCCAGCCACGACCCATCTTCAATGCTTTTACTGACGGAAGGAGGTTGTTGGCCAAGATCTCGCGATACATGGCCCCATCCATCCTCCCCTCAATACGGTGCAGTCGTCCTGTCCCCTTTGCAGAAAAGCATCCCCAAAGAATGATGTTTCCACCGCCATGCTTCACGGTTGGGATGGTGTTCTTGGGGTTGTACTCATCCTTCTTCTTCCTCCAAACACGGCGAGTGGAGTTTAGACCAAAAAGCTCTATTTTTGTCTCATCAGACCACATGACCTTCTCCCATTCCTCCTCTGGATCATCCAGATGGTCATTGGCAAACTTCAGACGGGCCTGGACATGCGCTGGCTTGAGCAGGGGGACCTTGCGTGCGCTGCAGGATTTTAATCCATGACGGCGTAGTGTGTTACTAATGGTTTTCTTTGAGACTGTGGTCCCAGCTCTCTTCAGGTCATTGATCAGGTCCTGCCGTGTAGTTCTGGGCTGATCCCTCACCTTCCTCATGATCATTGATGCCCCACGAGGTGAGATCTTGCATGATGCCCCAGACCGAGGGAGATTGACCGTCATCTTGAACTTCTTCCATTTTCTAATAATTGCGCCAACAGTTGTTGCCTTCTCACCAAGCTGCTTGCCCATTGTCCTGTAGCCCATCCCAGCCTTGTGCAGGTCTACAATTTTATCCCTGATGTCCTTACACAGCTGTTTGATTGAGTGTGTGGAGTCCGTTTGATTGAGTGTGTGGACAGGTGTCTTTTATACAGGTAACGAGTTCAAACAGGTGCAGTTAATACAGGTAATGAGTGGAGAACAGGAGGGCTTCTTAAAGAAAAACTAACAGGTCTGTGAGAGCCGGAATTCTTACTGGTTGGTAGGTGATCAAATACTTATGTCATGCAATAAAATGCAAATTAATTATTTAAAAATCATACAATGTGATTTTCCGGATTTTTGTTTTAGATTCCATCTCTCACCTATGATAAAAATTACAGACCTCTACATGCTTTGTAAGTAGGAAAACCTGCAAAATCGGCAGTGTATCAAATACTTGTTCTCCCCACTGTATATATAATGAACCATGACTAGAATACAGTATATACATATGAAGTGGACATCAGTAGTTATATATAATGAACCATGACTAGAATACAGTATATACATACTGTATGAAGTATGTAAAACGGTATGTAAACATTATTAAAGTGACCAGTGTTCCATTATTTAAATTTACTAGTGATACCGTGTCTATGTACATAGGGCAGCAGCCTCTAAGTTGCATGGGTACTGGCTGGAGGCCGGAAAGTGATGGCTATCATGCACCTATACTGACCTTCTGGATGGTAGCAGGGTGAACAGGCCCTGGCTCCTCGACAATCTTCTTAGCCTTCCTGTGACACCGGGCTCTGTAGATGTCCTAGAGGGCAATGTGACTATCCTGTCACATTGTGTAACGTGTGACCTCCAGTCAGAGATTCCAGTATTAGAGATGTTATCAGGAGAAGACTAGGAGGAAGGAGCTGTTATCAGGAACCTCTGACGAGGGAGTCTTATCTGAGGAATGTACCGAGAGCAGAGAGACAACCCTTAACCCTTGGACAGGTGCTTTAGTCCACATCACCAGCAGCACCACCCCTAGCTATCAGAGAGACAACCCTTGGACAGGTGCTTTAGTCCACATCACCAGCAGCACCACCCCTAGCTATCAGAGAGACAACCCTTAGACATGTGCTTTAGTACACACTTGGCCCACCAAAACATTGCCATCCATTTTCCTGAATTTGGATATGAAGTTTCATTAAACTATGTAGCTTTAACATGTGATTGCAGCCAGCCTGACTGACCAGATGGATAGCCTCGACATCATGGATCGTTACATTGTTTTTGGAGGTAAGTAAACTGTGAATTATATAAAAAAGTGTTATCGCTATCTTACAACACCGATTGGGCTGAAGCTGTCTAGCAGTCTGCGTCGTCTAGCGTTAACTTAGTGTGGTTATCTAAGTGTTTATGAAAGGACTATTGAGATACTTAGCTACATTACATGGCAACTAAAAGACATGCTGCATAGCTACACTACCAAAAGTATGTGGACACCTGCTCATCGAACATCTCCTTCCAGAATCATGGTCGGTCACACACACACACACACACACACACACACACACACAGCAGGGCTCCAGGGCTCCAGGCAGCCGAGCAGAAATGGAGGAAAACTAAACTCCCTGTGGACCGGTCATCTTTTCGCTCTCCTCTACTTTTTCCTTCCCGTTTCTGCTACTAAAGACACTTTCTACCAATCTACATTTCAAGCCTCGGCCTCTAACCCTAGGAAGCTCTTTGCCACATTCTCCTCCCTGCTGAATCCTCCTCCTCCTCTGTGGATGACTTGGTCAACCATTTTGAAAAGCATTTACTAAGCCTATTGACACCACTGGTCCTGCTCACACTGCCCTACCCTATGCTTTGACTTTTCTTCCCTCTCTCCCCAGATGAAATCTTGCAACTTGTGACGGCCGGCAGCCCAACAACCTGCCTGCTTGACCCCATCCCCTCCTCCAGACCATTTCCAGAGACCTTCTCCCTTACCTCACCCCGCTCATCCTTGACTGCTGGCTGTGTCCCTTCCATCTTCAAGGATGGCGAGAGTTGCACCCCTCCTCAAAAAAACCTACACTCCATCCCTCCGATGTCAACAAATACAGAACAGTATCCCTTTATTCTTCTCTCAAACTCTTGAGCGTGCCGTCTCTAACCAACTCTCCTGCTATCTCTCTCAGAATGACCTTCTTGATCCTAAACAGTCAAGTTTCAAGACTGGTCATTCAACGGAGACTGCTCTTCTCTGTGTCACGGAGGCTCTCCACACTGCCAAAGCTAACTCTCCTCTGCTCTTATCCTTCTAGACCGATCTGCTGCCTTTGATACTGTGAACCATCAGATCCTTCTCTCCACCCTCTCTGAGCTGGGCATCTCCGGCGCTGCACACTCTTGGATTGCGTCCTTCCTGACAGGTCGCTCCTATCAGGTGGCGTGGCGAGAATGTGTCTCAGCACCACTGGTGTCCCCCAGGGCTCAGTTCTAGGCCCTCTCCTATTCTCTCTATACACCAAGTCACTTGGCTCTCTCATATCCTCACATGGTCTCTCCTAACATTGCTACGCAGACAACACAATTAATTTTCTCCTTTCCCCCTTCTGATAACCAGGTGGAGAATCGCATCTCTGGCAGACATATCAGTTTGGATGTCGGATCACCACCTCAAGCTGAACCTCGGCAAGATGGAGCTGCTCTTCCTCCCGGGGAAGGACTGCCCGCTCCATGATCTTGCCATCATGGTTGACAACTCCATTGTGTCTTCCTCCCAGAGTGCAAAGAACCTTGGTGTGACCCTGGACAATACCATGTCGTTCTCGGCTAACATCAAAGCGGTGGCCCGATCCTGCAGGTTCATGCTCTACAATATTCGCAGAGTACGACCCTACCTTCAGGCTCTGATCAGATCCTACACCCAAACGAGGGGACTACGTTCATCCACCTCTGGCCTGCTAGCCCTCCTACCTCTACGGAAGCACAGTTCCCGCTCAGCCCAGTCAAAGCTATTCGCAGCTTTGGCACCCCAATGGTGGAACAAGCTCCCCCATGACGCCAGGACAGCGGAGACCTTCTGGAGACACTTGAAACCCTACCTCTTTAAGGAATACCTGGAATAGTATAACAGTAGTCCTTCTACACCCCCCCCCACCCCCATTAAAAAAGAAACAAAAAGAAAACCTTTATTAGCACTTGTCTTTTGTCTAAACTAACACCTGACTTATTTCCCTGCTAGCACTGATTTTCCTCACAGCTGCTTGTTTAAACAAATGTACTTATTGTGATGGAGATGTGGTTGTATCACTGGCTATCCCAAGATGAATGCACCAATTTGTAAGTCGCTCTGGATAAGAGCGTCTGCTAAATGACTAGACGTAGAGCATTTAACAGACAGCAGGCAATCTTATGTGGCAGAGACCATTTTAGAAGTTAATGAAGGGTCTATCCATGTAAGCATTATGTGGGATGTTAACGGGGCATCCCATGGTACACCATAAGCTTTTAACGAAGATCTTAACTGTAGGTAAAGGAACCATGAAAAGCCTGGAAGTGAATACATTTGTTTGAGGTCCTGGAAAGGTATTAGTCCCTTATCATTATACATATCTCACAAGGTATGTACACCCTTATCCGCCCACAATGGGTACAAAAGGCGTATTGTTTGTCAGCAGGTTATGGTATATAGGAGAAGATTCACAGAACTTCTTAGTGTTGCCGATATGTTTCTCAGCTTAGTACCATACTTGTAGTGAGTTGGAAATAATTGAAGCAAATTTTTTTACTGCAGTTTTTAACTAGACACTGGAAAAATAATAGATCTGTAAGTCTATGCGGTGCAACAAGTGCTTCCTCTATGCCTCTCCAAGAAGCTGCAGTAGAATCATGGGACCATACACTCAAGGATTTTATTTTGAAAGACCAGTGATATGTTTTATCATTCCAAATAAACTAAGGTCATTGATTGGTCAAAGTATTTTGGGGGAGGAGGTATAGGCAGCATAGAGAAAAGAACATGTAGTCGACAGAGAATGTTCATTTTTACTTTAACAATCCTACCTTGTAACGAGATGCTAAGAGAGGACCATCTCTGCAGATCAGAGGTGATCTCCTCTTAGTTTGACATGGTTCCTTCTGCAAACTTGGGAAAATCTGGTGGGTATGCATATGCCCAAATAAATAAGTCTGCCTCATGCCACTGCACTGGAGATGCAGCAGGCAAAGTAAGCAATTTCACAGGGCTATTGAGGGGCACTAGTATAGATTTTTCCCAGTTTATTTTTTATCCAGAGAATTAACCGAAAATAGTAAATCATTTCAGAACCTGTGGAAGGGAAATTGAGATGTCTGAGAAATGAGTGACATAAGTGGGTCCAATCTAATGGCTTGACAAGGGGCTCCAAAGACAGAGTAAAGAGCTCTGGAGATAATGGACATCCTTGTTTTGTGGAACGTTGTAAACAGAAAGTCTTGGATAGAATGCTTCCAGTCTGCACAACTGCTTGGAGGACACAATGTTTTTAACATGGAGATAAATCCTTTACCAAAGGCCTCCAAAACACACCATAATCATTGCTAATTAGATTTCTTACAAGCAGTTCTAATCTGATGGCAAGTACCTTTGCAAACAGCTTGAGCTCTGTTGTAATAAGGCTTAAGGGCCTATAACTTTTACAGTCTAGGGGAGATTTAACAAAACTATAAATCAGTGAGGTGTTTTGGTCTCTATGGAATTCTCCATGTTTTAATGCATGATTGATAGAACCAATAATTAGGGGTGCGATGCATTGTAAACTCTTTAGATTGTAGGAAAGTGTTATACTATTGTTTTAATGCTGTTAAAAATCGTCCCCTTTTGTTCTGGAAATGTTTGTTTCTGCTCATTAACAACCAATCGGTTTTTCCAGGTCTACCACATTTTTACTGCGAGTTGAATTATGATGTGAGGCAAACGAGATGTTTTTAGCTAGTTAGCTTAGCATTAGTTGTGTCCATCTTACTAGTTAAGATGGGCCTTCATGCGATGGTGTATCCAAGGAAGGAGGGGGCTTTTCTGTTTATTCAGTCTGCAGTGGGGAGAATCTGAAGGAAAGGGGAGCGATGACTGGTCTCCTCCTCTTGTAGCGGTCCTCAGCTGCAAGGCATGCCTTGTCTTCAAGCAACGTCATTTTCTCCCGCAGTTGCTTCACTGCATCTCGGCAGGTGACTCTTTCTTCTGAGGGTGGAGTGTAGGAGAGGTGAAAAACTGATTGTTGTCTATCAACAATGACAAGCCACCGGTGTCTGACAACTTGGATGGAAAATTACTGAGGATAATAGCGGACGATATTGACACGCTTACTTGCCATATCTTCTATCTTCCAGGCCAGGAGGGAAGATAGTCATTCCACTACCTAAGAATAGTAAAGCCCACTTTACTGGCTCAAATATGCGACCAATCAGCCTGTTACCAAACCTCAGTAAACATTTGGAAAAAGTTTGGCCAGATACAATGCTATTTTACAGTAAACAAATTGACAACAAACTTTCAGCACGCTTATAGTGTATGTTGAATGCACCGAGCTGTCTGTTTGAACTACTGGTGCACAGCTCAGACACCCATGCATACACCACAAGACATGCCACCAGAGGTCTCTTCACAGTCCCCAAGTCCAGAACAGACTATGGGAGTTGCACAGTACTACATAGAGCCATGACTACAATCAAGTAACGGATGCAAGCAGTAGAATCAGATTTTAAAAAAACAGATAAAAATACACCTTATGGAACAGCAGGGACTGTGAAGCAACGCAAACATAGGCACAGACATGCATACAAACACATAACATACGTACACATGGATTTTGTATTGTAGATATGTGGTAGTGGAGGAGTCGGGGCCTGAGGGCACACAGTGTATTGTGAAATCTGTGAATTTTTTGTAATGTTTTAAAAATTGTATACCTGCCTTAATTTTGCTGGACCCCAGGAAGAGTAGCTGGCAGCAGCCAATGGGGATCCATAAAACAAATCCAAACACTTCTTATTATTAATTAAATTGATTGTGGTCAGTAACCCCATATGAGGTCGTGTAGGTAAGGCTACTGTTACAATAGTCTATCAGCAAGTAGCCTAACCTACAATTACAATAATAAATTCAGTAAGTCAATGAAGCCAAGTGGTTTCAGCTATATTGTTATTGAAATGATAAAAAGGCCTTGTGACCCTTTTAAACAGTAAATAATACGTCAAATGATGAATAACCTATGGGAAAAGTGTACAAATGTGTATTCGCATCAGTAGTCTAAGTGACTGTAAGGCATCAGTACTGGAAAGTTCAGGAAAACATCAGTGAAGCTCTTCAGGTTGGCTATAGACCTAGTGTGTGTGCGTAGAGAAGATCTGCGGTGCTTTCAATTGCTAGACTAATGATCATGAGCACTCACCTCAACTTCGCTAACATTTCCCAGCCTAACCAAATGGAGATCCAGTGAAAAACAAACATCTGACATTGATTGATTTATCAAGCCGAGTTCCCATGCTTGTCTCAAAGCAGCGCAATGATGCTGTCCCAATCAAATGGTGCTGGAATTATCAGTTGACCACACATGGCAATTGCTATACATGTATTATAACCAGTAGTAACCAATTAGGTATTAGGATAATTATTCACGTTTTACCCCTTTCACTTAACCTACCAAGAGAAATTAAAGATTCTCTCATCTGTAGAGTATTTTTTAAAATTTGTATCTTTAACTAGGCAAGTCAGTTAAGAACAAATTCTTATTTACAATGATGGCATAGGAACAGTGGGTTAACTGCCTTGTTCAGGGGAAGATAGACAGATTTGACCTTGGATCCAGCAACCTTTAACAGTTGTTCCGTTGAATTCATACCTAGCCAATGTTATGCTTTCCAATTCCAGGCCACAGAACATCACACAGGGAGAACAGCCTATCCATCTATATAACGTTACAATTATTCAACTCTGTTCACCTATCTAAAACATTGGATCATGATGAGATTGTCCATTAAAATTAAAACGTAGAAACAAGCAACTAGGAAAATGCACCTCATATTCCCATATTTAGTGACGTGAGTTGGTCCGGGTCTTTCACCATACATACATTGCCATCTGGTTGATATGGAATATATTTCAGTAGAAGTGTTTTGTGTAGAGTTACATGTCCACAGGGTGGAGATAGAGGTCCACTAGTACTACAGGTTCCAGTAGGAACGTATTGTTGTAGTTAGCTCTGTCTCCAGTTTTTCATCCACCCAAACAAATCAAACTCCAGCAACTTGATAGTGGAGACAACCAGGCGTCCCCCGCCTCCCTGTCTGCCGCCCTCCCTCTCTGTCTGCCTCTCTGTCTGCCGCCCTCCCTGTCTGCCGCCCCGTCTGCCGCCCCCCCAGTCTGCCGCCCCGTCTGCCGCCCCCACGGTCAATGCCAAACGCAATCACCCCTGGAAGCAGCAGAGACGTCTATCCACCCCGACGGGAATAACCCTTTTACTAAACCTGAATAGACCAAATAAGCCTTAATGGATACGTTGTTACGACCAAGACCAAGACAATGGGCATAACCAACATGGAATGTGGATTTGACGGACCTTTCTAAAAAAAAAAAAAAAAAAAAATACATAACGTTAGCTAGCTAGCTTGGAAGGCTAGCTAACGTTAGCTAACGACCTAGCTAGCCAAATACGACTAAGTTGGACTTCTGTGGGCAAAAGGCCTAGGTTTGTTCCCCAACAAGTTTCTATTTTAACATAGTTAGCTACCTATCGATCGCAGCACTACCAGTGTAACGTTAATTAGGATATTTGGTAAGCTTTTCAGCTAACGTTGTGTCAACTAGTTGGCTAGCTGTCGACAACTGACAGGCTTAATGTGCTAGCTAGCTAGCTAGCTATGTATTAGCAGGACAATCTGACGCCGTCTCATCGCCAATATTCATGTTCAATGTGTTCTTCCATTCTGGACACTTCAGTTCAAGTTATTGAGCTGACGTGAAAGACAACGAGGCGTATAAAGAAATAGCTACATTTGGAGGAGTGGAGTTTAAGTTAAAGAAAGTGTACAATTTGAAGTGAACTCAATGGCGGTGCTGAAGCAAATCACGATGCTGTGGTTCGGGCTGGTCGTGATGGTCGTCCCTCCGGTGGCTGGTGAGTAAAAACTGTCCGGTAAGAAGGCTGCCAACCTCTTGGACCTGCTCTGTCTGTGTTTGTTCTGGATAGTTTAGTTAGCTAGTAAAAACACAGGCCTATCCTAGCTCGGATACACACACTACATGGGGTCCATTTCAGGTATTCACCACATAATTACCAAATACATTTGTTACAGGATATGTTGTGTTTGGTGTATCACAGATAATTACACCAACCTTAACGATACTATCTTCGTTCTCGATTCGACAAAAACGTATATCTTCCAAAAATGTCCAGTTGCAGGTGGTGCTCCATGACACCATGTGTACTGCACAACCTTGTCCATTTGAAACCTTCTCTCATAGCTTGAGACAGGTGGGTCCAGCCCAAAGTGTCATGACACTCACCTGGGGTGTATTCATTACGCAGATTCTGTTGCAAAACGTTTAGTCCGTTCCAAAACGTTTTGCAACAGAAACCATTTACTCTCAACGCTGTTGAGTTCTGTTTTGTTCTTAAACAGAAGTTGTAGTTCAGTTGTGTCTCTCTTTAAAAAAATAAGCGTCTTTAAGAAGTTGGAAGGAACCCTGTGGACTTCACTTCAGAGCAAAGAATAGTCAATAATTTATAGTTGTGCAGCTTGTGCCAAACACTTCAGACTATTCAGATTGTAATGGCAACGCGTGGAACCCATACAGTGACAACTTTAGTTAAAGAACCCAACAACTTTTATGTCACGTTGAAGTGTTTGGGGGTAAATGGTTTTGCAACAGAATTGGCGTAATGAATACACCCCTGTCTCAATCAATGAGAGAAGATTTGAAATAGACAAGATGGCGGCTTACATATTGTTGGATTACTTCATGGAGCAACAAATATATTTTTTTTAATGGAGCATTTTCTAAATTCAAACCCACCAACTGGACACAGACATTTTTAGAAGATGCTTGTTTGGCTGAATCGAGAACGAAGATAGTATTGCCAAGTTAAGGTTGATCTAAAATTCTCTGTGCTATACCGAACAGTAACTATCCTGTAATCCCAGTAATGGATACCAAAAATCTTTGAGTAAATACCATTATCTGGTGTAACAATCTGTAGCTATGGTCTAGCTAGCTGTCTAGTAGCCTTAGTTTGGACTGGGGGCTGGGTTAGGTAGGTGGTAATGGTGTAATGGTTCTCTCACAGGAATGTATGTGACTGGAACATATTGTACAAAGCTATATAAAACTCTCCTGGAAGGTCTTCTAAACTCCCAAATTACACCCTGTGTTCTCCTAATGGGCTGGATCTAGACACCCTGTGTTCTCCTAATGTGTTGGATGTAGACACCCTGTGTTCTCCTAATGGGCTGGATCTAGACACCCTGTGTTCTCCTAATGGGTTGGTTGTAGACACCCTGTGTTCTCCTAATGGGTTGGATGTAGACACCCTGTGTTCTCCTAATGGGCTGGATCTAGACACCCTGTGTTCTCCTAATGGGTTGGATGTAGACACCCTGTGTTCTCCTAATGGGTTGGATCTAGACACCCTGTGTTCTCCTAATGGGTTGGATCTAGACACCCTGTGTTCTCCTAATGGGTTGGATCTAGACACCCTGTGTTCTCCTAATGTGTTGGATGTAGACACCCTGTGTTCTCCTAATGTGTTGGATGTAGACACCCTGTGTTCTCCTAATGGGTTGGATGTAGACACCCTGTGTTCTCCTAATGGGTTGGATCTAGACACCCTGTGTTCTCCTAATGGGTTGGATCTAGACACCCTGTGTTCTCCTAATGTGTTGGATGTAGACACCCTGTGTTCTCCTAATGTGTTGGATCTAGACACCCTGTGTTCTCCTAATGGGTTGGTTGTAGACACCCTGTGTTCTCCTAATGGGTTGGATCTAGACACCCTGTGTTCTCCTAATGTGTTGGATGTAGACACCCTGTGTTCTCCTAATGGGTTGGTTGTAGACACCCTGTGTTCTCCTAATGGGTTGGTTGTAGACACCCTGTGTTCTCCTAATGGGTTGGATGTAGACACCCTGTGTTCTCCTAATGGGTTGGATGTAGACACCCTGTGTTCTCCTAATGTGTTGGATGTAGACACCCTGTGTTCTCCTAATGGGTTGGTTGTAGACACCCTGTGTTCTCCTAATGGGTTGGTTGTAGACACCCTGTGTTCTCCTAATGGGTTGGATCTAGACACCCTGTGTTCTCCTAATGTGTTGGATGTAGACACCCTGTGTTCTCCTAATGGGTTGGTTGTAGACACCCTGTGTTCTCCTAATGGGTTGGTTGTAGACACCCTGTGTTCTCCTAATAGGTTTGGTTGTAGACACCCTGTGTTCTCCTAATGTGTTGGATGTAGACACCCTGTGTTCTCCTAATGGGTTGGTTGTAGACACCCTGTGTTCTCCTAATGGGTTGGTTGTAGACACCCTGTGTTCTCCTAATGGGTTGGTTGTAGACACCCTGTGTTCTCCTAATGGGTTGGTTGTAGACACCCTGTGTTCTCCTAATGGGTTGGTTGTAGACACCCTGTGTTCTCCTAATGGGTTGGTTGTAGACACCCTGTGTTCTCCTAATAGGTTGGTTGTAGACACCCTGTGTTCTCCTAATGGGTTGGTTGTAGACACCCTGTGTTCTCCTAATGGGTTGGTTGTAGACACCCTGTGTTCTCCTAATGGGTTGGTTGTAGACCTAGAGGACCAAGTTGTACCCCATGCTCTAGACTTTGGGTTGAAGCCTAGCTTCTGTAAAACCTTGAGAGATAAGAGAGTATCTGGGCAGAGAGACAACGAATGGGAAAGTATGTGGAAAGAAAGAGCAAGGCAATTAGAAATATAAAACAAGTTTAAGAATGGAGTGGTGATCAGGTGATGGAAAACTCTCAGAATGTCTAGCTGTCTGTCTCCTCCCATTTCCTGTCCTGTCGTTTAACCTGCTCTTTGATGAAGCGTGGGAGGATGGCAGCGGAGTGTGAGTGTGTGCATTGCACTGATGTATACACAACAGTACATTACCTTAAAGAGCCTGTCCTCCAGGGCCACCCGTTGTCTTGTTTTGCTGGTTTTTCACTGTCATCCCGTCTGTCACACAGCCATACACTTCACTGTGTCCCTTTAATACAGCCTTACCCTGTCTGTCTCTACACTACCATCCCCTGTCTGTCTGTCTCTACACTACCATCCCCTGTCTGTCTGTCTCTACACTACCATCCCCTGTCTGTCTGTCTCTACACTACCATCCCCTGTCTGTCTGTCTCTACACTACCATCCCCTGTCTGTCTGTCTCTACACTACCATCCCCTGTCTGTCTGTCTCTACACTACCATCCCCTGTCTGTCTGTCTCTACACTACCATCCCCTGTCTGTCTGTCTCTACACTACCATCCCCTGTCTGTCTGTCTCTACACTACCATCCCCTGTCTGTCTGTCTCTACACTACCATCCCCTGTCTGTCTGTCTCTACACTACCATCCCCTCAACACTACAAATATTCTGTCGGATGTTTACATACACCTAGAGCCAAATACATTTAAACTCAGTTTTTCCACAATTCCTGACATTTAATCTTAGTAAAAATTCCCAGTCTTAGGTCAGTTAGGATCACCACTATTTTAAGTACGTGAAATGACAGAATAATAGTAGAGTGATTTTATTTCAGCTTTTATTTATTTCAGCACATTCCCAGTTGGTCAGAAGTTTACATACACAGTATTTGGTAGCATTGCCTTTAAATTGTTTAACTTGGGTCAAACGTTTCGGGTAACCTTCCACAAGCTTCCCACAATAAGTTGGGTGAATTTTGGCCCATTCCTCCTGACAGAACTGGTGTAACTGAGTCAGGTTTGTAGGCCTCCTTGCTCACACATGCTTTTTCAGTTCTGCACACAAATGTTCTTTAGGATTGAGGTCAGGGCTTTGTGATGGCCACTCCAGTACCTTGACTTTGTTGTCCTTAAGCCGCATAATTTTCCTTCCTCATGATGCCATCTATTTTGTGAAGTGCACCAGTCCCTCCTGCAGCAAAGCACCCCCACAACATGATGCTGCCACCCCCGTGCTTCACGGTTGGGATGGTGTTCTTCGGCTTGCAAGCCTCCCCCTTTTTCCTCCAAACATAACGATGGTCATTATGGCCAAACAGTTCAATTTTTGTTTCATCAGACCAGAGTACGATCTTTGTCCCCATGTGCAGTTGCAAACCGTAGTCTGGCTTTTTTATGGCGGTTTTGGAGCAGTGGCTTCTTTGCTGAGCGGCCTCGTTTTTACTGTGGATATAGATACTTTTGTACCTGTTTCCTCCAGCATCTTCACAAGGTCCTTTGCAGTGTCGGGATTGATTTGCACTTTTCACACTAAAGTACATTAATCTCTAGGAGACCAAACGCATCTCCTTCCTGAGCGGTATGGCGGCTGCGTGGTCCCATGGTGTTTATACTTGCGTACTATTGTTTGTACAGATGAACGTGGTACCTTCAGGCATTTGGAAATTGCTCCCAAGGATGAACCAGACTTGTGGAGGTCTACAAATTTTTTTCTGAGGTCTTGGCTGATTTTCCCATGATGTCGAGCAAAAAGGCACTGAGTTTGAAGGTAGGCCTTGAAATACATCCACAGGTACACCTCCAATTGACTCAAATGATGTCAGTTAGCCTATCAGAAGCTTCTAAAGCCATTAAATACAAGCTGTTTAAAGGCACAGTCAACTTAGTGTATGTAAACGTCTGACCCACTGGAATTGTGATATTGTGATATATTGAATTATAAGTGAAATAATCTGTCTGTAAACAATTGTTGGAATAATTACTTGTCATGCACAAAGTAGACGTCCTGACCGACTTGCCAAAACAATAGTTTGTTAACATGAAATCTGTGGAGTGGTTGAAAAACGAGTTTTAATGACTTCAACTGTATTCGGTCTCCACTGTCCTACCCTGTCTGTCTCCACTGTCATACCTTGTCTGAGAAAGATAGAGGGAGATACAGAGAGAGACAGACAGAGCTGAGCTGTGATTGATTGAGTCAACATTCCAGCAGCTCATCTCACTCCATAACTGTAATTTGAAGAAAGAGAATGTTAATAACTCTCCTTCAGCCCGGCTGAGGAATGAGAGCCCGTCTGGCCCAACCCACTACAAGGGACTAGAACCTTTTAGGGCCTAAATGGGATTGACATGGGATTATTAGACTATACTGAATAATGTGGTATCTGTCAGATTCTATGGCTAAAAGCATTAGCAGTGCTATATGTGCCTGTCTCCCTCTCAGAGTAGGTAGGCCACAGAGATAGATGTGGTGATTTGTATTTCTATGAGCTGCAGGTCTATCTGCTCTATGATCTATGGCTAAGCAGCAGGCTAGTTGTAATAATGATGGAGGCAGGAGAGACAACATGCTCCACCACCCAGCATGCTTCACTGTGTCCCCAGTGGGTAACATATGTGTGGTCTTCCTGCTACTGCTCACAGTGCAGCCTGCCTGGTTAGTCTGTCCATCATGTTCATTAATACCCTTTGAGGCAGAGTTGGAACTTTTCAGCTGGTATTTCTAGTGTCAGACAGACAGACTCCTGCCAGATAGTGTCTCTAATAATCTCAGAGGATAATGTCTTTGATAACCTGACACCATCTGATAATGATGATGTTTTAGGTCAGTGTTTCACCTCCTTTCTGAATCCTGCCGTGTGTCATGATGGCATTAGTCTGATAGTGAATAATATAGGGATGTGACAAATGGGGAAACATTTCTTCATGTTTAAACGGCCATTTTGTTGATCAGTTTTCCACTAAAACTATTAGGAAAAAAAATCCTAAAATTCCACTTGAATTCACAATGCAGATGTGCTGCTGACAGCAACGGTTTGGGTCTCACAGTGCGTCCAATTTTAGATGGTTAAGCATTGCACCTGTACTACCATTACTGTACCTCAACTCCACAGAGTCAGAACCATGCACTAGGCCCATCTATCAGTGTAGGCAGGTCAGCCACCGGACAGACAGTCAGAACCATGCACTAGGCCCATCTATCAGTGTAGGCAGGTCAGCCAACGGACAGACAGTCAGAACCATGCACTAGGCCCATCTATCAGTGTAGGCAGGTCAGCCACCGGACAGACAGTCAGAACCATGCACTAGGCCCATCTATCAGTGTAGGCAGGTCAGCCACCGGACAGACAGTCAGAACCATGCACTAGGCCCATCTATCAGTGTAGACAGGTCAGCCACCGGACAGACAGTCAGAACCATGCACTAGGCCCATCTATCAGTGTAGGCAGGTCAGCCACCGGACAGACAGTCAGAACCATGCACTAGGCCCATCTATCAGTGTAGGCAGGTCAGCCACCGGACAGACAGTCAGAACCATGCACTAGGCCCATCTATCAGTGTAGGCAGGTCAGCCACCGGACAGACAGTCAGAACCATGCACTAGGCCCATCTATCAGTGTAGGCAGGTCAGCCACCGGACAGACAGTCAGAACCATGCACTAGGCCCATCTATCAGTGTAGGCAGGTCAGCCACCGGACAGACAGTCAGAACCATGCACTAGGCCCATCTATCAGTGTAGGCAGGTCAGCCACCGGACAGACAGTCAGAACCATGCACTAGGCCCATCTATCAGTGTAGGCAGGTCAGCCACCGGACAGACAGTCAGAACCATGCACTAGGCCCATCTATCAGTGTAGGCAGGTCAGCCACCGGACAGACAGTCAGAACCATGCACTAGGCCCATCTATCAGTGTAGGCAGGTCAGCCACCGGACAGACAGTCAGAACCATGCACTAGGCCCATCTATCAGTGTAGGCAGGTCAGCCACCGGACAGACAGTCAGAACCATGCACTAGGCCCATCTATCAGTGTAGGCAGGTCAGCCACCGGACAGACAGTCAGAACCATGCACTAGGCCCATCTATCAGTGTAGACAGGTCGCTTCAACGCTCTTAGTGTTTGCGTAAATTGACCACTATGCTGTTTACTTTCTGCATCTACAGGTTAGGGATTTTTCTTGAAGTTAAGGATCCCAATTTTCCCTAGAAAAATATAACTCTGAAAGGCTTAGTCTGGTTTAGATCTATACTGGCTTTAATCTGGAGGATTATCATGGCTGCAGCCCCAGACCCTAACCCAGACATACCATAGAGAGAGCAGAGCAGAGCAGAGGGCCAGATGGAGTGGGCCAGATTAGCCCCCCCTCCCCTCCTCTCCTTCAATATAAACACCTTCAATTGGGGATGTCAGCAATGCCCTCTCCTACCATTATGCCCCACCTCCTCTCCCCTACCATTATGCCCCACCTCCTCTCTCCTACCATTATGCCCCACCTCCTCTCCCCTACCATTATGCCCCACCTCCTCTCTCCTACCATTATGCCCCACCTCCTCTCTCCTACCATTATGCCCCACCTCCTCTCCCCTACCATTATGCCCCACCTCCTCTCTCCTACCATTATGCCCCACCTCCTCTCCCCTACCATTATGCCCCACCTCCTCTCTCCTACCATTATGCCCCACCTCCTCTCCCCTACCATTATGCCCCACCTCCTCTCTCCTACCATTATGCCCCACCTCCTCTCTCCTACCATTATGCCCCACCTCCTCTCCCCTACCATTATGCCCCACCTCCTCTCTCCTACCATTATGCCCCACCTCCTCTCCCCTACCATTATGCCCCACCTCCTCTCTCCTACCATTATGCCCCACCTCCTCTCCCCTACCATTATGCCCCACCTCCTCTCTCCTACCATTATGCCCCACCTCCTCTCCCCTACCATTATGCCCCACCTCCTCTCTCCTACCATTATGCCCCACCTCCTCTCCCCTACCATTATGCCCCACCTCCTCTCTCCTACCATTATGCCCCACCTCCTCTCTCCTACCATTATGCCCCACCTCCTCTCTCCTACCATTATGCCCCACCTCCTCTCTCCTACCATTATGCCCCACCTCCTCTCCCCTACCATTATGCCCCACCTCCTCTCTCCTACCATTATGCCCCACCTCCTCTCTCCTACCATTATGCCCCACCTCCTCTCTCCTACCATTATGCCCCACCTCCTCTCTCCTACCATTATGCCCCACCTCCTCTCCCCTACCATTATGCCCCACCTCCTCTCCCCTACCATTATGCCCCACCTCCTCTCTCCTACCATTATGCCCCACCTCCTCTCTCCTACCATTATGCCCCACCTCCTCTCTCCTACCATTATGCCCCACCTCCTCTCTCCTACCATTATGCCCCACCTCCTCTCTCCTACCATTATGCCCCACCTCCTCTCTCCTACCATTATGCCCCACCTCCTCTCTCCTACCATTATGCCCCACCTCCTCTCCCCTACCATTATGCCCCACCTCCTCTCTCCTACCATTATGCCCCACCTCCTCTCTCCTACCATTATGCCCCACCTCCTCTCTCCTACCATTATGCCCCACCTCCTCTCTCCTACCATTATGCCCCACCTCCTCTCTCCTACCATTATGCCCCACCTCCTCTCTCCTACCATTATGCCCCACCTCCTCTCCCCTACCATTATGCCCCACCTCCTCTCTCCTACCATTATGCCCCACCTCCTCTCTCCTACCATTATGCCCCACCTCCTCTCTCCTACCATTATGCCCCACCTCCTCTCTCCTACCATTATGCCCCACCTCCTCTCTCCTACCATTATGCCCCACCTCCTCTCCCCTACCATTATGCCCCACCTCCTCTCCCCTACCATTATGCCCCACCTCCTCTCCCCTACCATTATGCCCCACCTCCTCTCCCCTACCATTATGCCCCACCTCCTCTCCCCTACCATTATGCCCCACCTCCTCTCCCCTACCATTATGCCCCACCTCCTCTCTCATACCATTATGCCCCACCTCCTCTCCAATGTGACATTTCAGTAGTCTATAATATTATGTATGTATTTCCAGTGTGACTGGAGCCTTGTAGTGCAGAGGAGAGTAGTCCGACCAATCACTGATTCCTTCTAACTATGAACACAGGACGTCCATCTTAGAGCAAGGGAGAAGGGAAAAATAAATGAGGCTGTTGTTGTTTTTTGGTAGTGAGGCCGGGGGAGGAAGGAGGGGGGGGGTGGAGGGGGAGATTAGCAAATAACTGGGCCATGCGTAAATACACTGCTGCTCTGGTCTACATGCTGACATGTAGAGGAAAACTCCCCTCTCACTCAGACCCTGTCACTAACCCTGTCACTAACCCTAACCCTGTCACTAACAGTTAGACCACTAACCCTGTCACTAACCCTAACCCTGTCACTAACAGTTAGACCACTAACCCTGTCACTAATAGTTAGACCACTAACCCTGTCACTAACCCTAACCCTGTCACTAACAGTTAGACCACTAACCCTGTCACTAATAGTTAGACCACTAACCCTGTCACTAACCCTAACCCTGTCACTAATAGTTAGACCACTAACCCTGTCACTAATAGTTAGACCACTAACCCTGTCACTAACAGTTAGACCACTAACCCTGTCACTAATAGTTAGACCACTAACCCTGTCACTAATAGTTAGACCACTAACCCTGTCACTAATAGTTAGACCACTAACCCTGTCACTAATAGTTAGACCACTAACCCTGTCACTAATAGTTAGACCACTAACCCTGTCACTAATAGTTAGACCACTAACCCTGTCACTAACAGTTAGACCCCGTCACTAATAGTTAGACCACTAACCCTGTCACTAACAGTTAGACTACTAACCCTGTCACTAACAGTTAGACCACTAACCCTGTCACTAATAGTTAGACCACTAACCCTGTCACTAATAGTTAGACCACTAACCCTGTCACTAACAGTTAGACCACTAACCCTGTCACTAACAGTTAGACCCCCTGTCACTAATAGTTAGACCCCCTGTCACTAATAGTTAGACCCCCTGTCACTAATAGTTAGACCACTAACCCTGTCACTAACAGTTAGACCACTAACCCTGTCACTAACAGTTAGACCACTAACCCAGTCACTAACAGTTAGACCACTAACCCTGTCACTAATAGTTAGACCACTAACCCTGTCACTAATAGTTAGACCACTAACCCTGTCACTAATAGTTAGACCACTAACCCTGTCACTAATAGTTAGACCACTAACCCTGTCACTAACAGTTAGACCACTAACCCTGTCATTAACAGTTAGACCACTAACCCTGTCACTAATAGTTAGACCACTAACCCTGTCACTAACAGTTAGACCACTAACCCTGTCACTAACAGTTAGACCCCCTGTCACTAATAGTTAGACACCGTGTCACTAATAGTTAGACCACTAACCCTGTCACTAATAGTTAGACCACTAACCCTATCACTAACAGTTAGACCACTAACCCTGTCACTAACAGTTAGACCACTAACCCTGTCACTAACAGTTAGACCACTAACCCTGTCACTAACAGTTAGACCACTAACCCTGTCACTAACAGTTAGACCACTAACCCTGTCACTAATAGTTAGACCACTAACCCTCTCGCTAACATAAGTCATTAACCCTAACACTAACCCTAACCCTCCCACTCAGAGAGATAGTCATTAACCCTCTCACTAACCCTAACCCTCTCACTCAGAGATAAGTCATTAACCCTCTCACTAACCCTAACCCTCTCACTCATAGAGCTAATAGTCACTAACCCTAACACTAACCCTAACCCTCTCACTCATAGAGCTAATAGTCATTAACCCTCTCACTAACCCTAACCCTCTCACTCATAGAGATAGTCATTAACCCTCTCACTAACCCTAACCCTCTCACTCATAGAGCTAATAGTCATTAACCCTCTCACTAACCCTAACCCTCTCACTCATAGAGCTAATAGTCATTAACCCTAACACTAACCCTAACCCTCCCACTCATAGAGATAGTAATTAACCCTCTCACTAACCCTAACCCTCTCACTCAGAGATAAGTCATTAACCCTCTCACTAACCCTCTCAGTAACCCTGGCATATGTTGTTTGTAGAAGGTGGGGGGGGCACAGTACAGTAAGGTGGGGGGGGCACAGTACAGTAAGGTGGGGGGGGCACAGTACAGTAAGGTGGGGGGGGCACAGTACAGTAAGGTGGGGGGGGCACAGTACAGTAAGGTGGGGGGGGGGGAACAGTACATTAAGGTGGGGGGGCACAGTACAGTAAGGTGGGGGGGCACAGTACAGTAAGGTGGGGGGGGGGAACAGTACATTAAGGTGGGGGGGCACAGTACAGTAAGGTGGGGGGGGGAACAGTACAGTAAGGTGGGGGGGCACAGTACAGTAAGGTGGGGGGGCACAGTACAGTAAGGTGGGGGGGCACAGTACAGTAAGGTGGGGGGGCACAGTACAGTAAGGTGGGGGGGCACAGTACAGTAAGGTGGGGGGGGGGAACAGTACATTAAGGTGGGGGGGCACAGTACAGTAAGGTGGGGGGGGCACAGTACATTAAGGTGGGGGGGCACAGTACAGTAAGGTTGGGGGGGCACAGTACAGTAAGGTGGGGGGGGAACAGTACAGTAAGGTGGGGGGGCACAGTACAGTAAGGTGGGGGGGGCACAGTACAGTAAGGTGGGGGGGGGGGGACAGTACATTAAGGTGGGGGGGGGGGGAACAGTACATTAAGGTGGGGGGGGGGGGGGAACAGTACAGTAAGGTGGGGGGGGGAACAGTACAGGAAGGTGGGGGGGGGGGAATAGTACAGTAAGGTGGGGGGGGGGGGAACAGTACAGGAAGGTGGGGGGGGGCACAGTACATTAAGGTGGGGGGGGGAACAGTACATTAAGGTGGGGGGGGGGAACAGTACAGTAAGGTGGGGGGGGGGAACAGTACAGGAAGGTGGGGGGGGGGCACAGTACATTAAGGTGGGGGGGGGGGAACAGTACAGTAAGGTGGGGGGGGGGGAACAGTACAGGAAGGTGGGGGGGGGCACAGTACATTAAGGTGGGGGGGGGGGAACAGTACAGGAAGGTGGGGGGGGGGCACAGTACAGTAAGGTGGGGGGGGGGAACAGTACAGGAAGGTGGGGGGGGGGGGAACAGTACAGGAAGGTGGGGGGGGGGGAACAGTACAGGAAGGTGGGGGGGGGAACAGTACATTAAGGTGGGGGGGGGGGAACAGTACAGGAAGGTGGGGGGGGGGGAACAGTACAGGAAGGTGGGGGGGGGACAGTACATTAAGGTGGGGGGGGGGGAACAGTACAGGAAGGTGGGGGGGGGGGGAACAGTACATTAAGGTGGGGGGGGGAACAGTACAGGAAGGTGGGGGGGGGCACAGTACATTAAGGTGGGGGGGGGGGAACAGTACAGGAAGGTGGGGGGGGGGCACAGTACATTAAGGTGGGGGGGGGGGAACAGTACATTAAGGTGGGGGGGGGGGAACAGTACAGTAAGGTGGGGGGGGGAACAGTACATTAAGGTGGGGGGGGGGGGAACAGTACATTAAGGTGGGGGGGGGACAGTACATTAAGGTGGGGGGGGGGAACAGTACATTAAGGTGGGGGGGGGGGGAACAGTACATTAAGGTGGGGGGGGGGAACAGTACATTAAGGTGGGGGGGGGAACAGTACATTAAGGTGGGGGGGGGAACAGTACATTAAGGTGGGGGGGGGAACAGTACATTAAGGTGGGGGGGGGGAACAGTACATTAAGGTGGGGGGGGGGAACAGTACATTAAGGTGGGGGGGGGGGAACAGTACATTAAGGTGGGGGGGGGGAACAGTACATTAAGGTGGGGGGGGGGGAACAGTACATTAAGGTGGGGGGGGGGGGGAACAGTACAGGAAGGTGGGGGGGGGGAACAGTACAGGAAGGTGGGGGGGGAACAGTACAGGAAGGGGGGGCACAGTACAGTAAGGTGGGGGGGGGAACAGTACAGGAAGGTGGGGGGGGGGAACAGTACAGGAAGGGGGGGGGCACAGTACAGTAAGGTGGGGGGGGGCACAGTACATTAAGGTGGGGGGGTTACAGTACAGTAAGGTGGGGGGGTTACAGTACAGTAAGGTGGGGGGGGGGAACAGTACAGTAAGGTGGGGGGGGCACAGTACAGGAAGGGGGGGGCACAGTACAGTAAGGTGGGGGGGGCACAGTACAGTAAGGTGGGGGGGGCACAGTACAGTAAGGTGGGGGGGTTACAGTACAGTAAGGTGGGGGGGGCACAGTACAGGAAGGGGGGGGCACAGTACAGTAAGGTGGGGGGGGGGCACAGTACAGTAAGGTGGGGGGGGGCACAGTACAGTAAGGTGGGGGGGGCACAGTACATTAAGGTGGGGGGGGCACAGTACAGTAAGGTGGGGGGGCACAGTACAGTAAGGTGGGGGGGGGCACAGTACATTAAGGTGGGGGGGGCACAGTACAGTAAGGTGGGGGGGGCACAGTACAGTAAGGTGGGGGGGGCACAGTACAGTAAGGTGGGGGGGGGCACAGTACAGTAAGGTGGGGGGGGGGGCACAGTACAGTAAGGTGGGGGGGGGAACAGTACATTAAGGTGGGGGGGGGGCACAGTACAGTAAGGTGGGGGGGGGGCACAGTACATTAAGGTGGGGGGGGCACAGTACAGTAAGGTGGGGGGGGCACAGTACAGTAAGGTGGGGTGGGGGAACAGTACATTAAGGTGGGGGGGGGCACAGTACAGTAAGGTGGGGGGGGCACAGTACAGTAAGGTGGGGTGGGGGAACAGTACATTAAGGTGGGGGGGGGCACAGTACATTAAGGTGGGGGGGGGGGGGAACAGTACATTAAGGTGGGGGGGGGGCACAGTACATTAAGGTGGGGGGGGGGAACAGTACATTAAGGTGGGGGGGGCACAGTACAGTAAGGTGGGGGGGGGCACAGTACAGTAAGGTGGGGGGGGGAACAGTACATTAAGGTGGGGGGGGGGAACAGTACATTAAGGTGGGGGGGGGGGGAACAGTACATTAAGGTGGGGGGGGCACAGTACAGTAAGGTGGGGGGGTTACAGTACAGTAAGGTGGGGGGGGGAACAGTACAGGAAGGGGGGGGGGCACAGTACAGTAAGGTGGGGGGGGCACAGTACAGTAAGGTGGGGGGGTTACAGTACAGTAAGGTGGGGGGGGGTTACAGTACAGTAAGGTGGGGGGGGCACAGTACAGGAAGGGGGGGGCACAGTACAGTAAGGTGGGGGGGTTACAGTACAGTAAGGTGGGGGGGGAACAGTACAGTAAGGTGGGGGGGGGCACAGTACAGTAAGGTGGGGGGGGGCACAGTACAGTAAGGTGGGGGGGGGCACAGTACAGTAAGGTGGGGGGGGGCACAGTACAGTAAGGTGGGGGGGCACAGTACAGTAAGGTGGGGGGGCACAGTACAGTAAGGTGGGGGGGCACAGTACAGGAAGGGGGGGGCACAGTACAGTAAGGTGGGGGGGACACAGTACAGTAAGGTGGGGGGGGCACAGTACAGTAAGGTGGGGGGGGGCACAGTACAGTAAGGTGGGGGGGGCACAGTACAGTAAGGAGGGGGGGGGGGGGCACAGTACAGTAAGGTGGGGGGGGGCACAGTACAGGAAGGGGGGGCACAGTACAGGAGGGGGTGGGGCTGTAGTGGTCTGATTGGATATGTCATGTGTTTCATGAGTGTTTCTTGAGAGCCATCTCTATTTGATGAAAGAAGAATGACTCCTCCCCCTCCCCCTCAGCTGACCAGCGGGAAGAGAGGGAGTGTGCCTTCACTGACCAGCAGCACCAGTGGGAGATGGAGCGTGTTGCTGTGGTGGGAGAGGGACGGGTTTCTCCTGAGAACACTACTATACACTGCTCTAAAGGATCTCACTGCTTCGGCCTCTGGGAGAAGAGTCCTCCTGGAGACATCAGGCTGGTCAAACAAGGTAACAGTACCACACACACACAGACCTGTCCAACTAACTTTGTGGGGACACACAATTCAGTCCCATTCAAAATCCTATTTTCCATAAACTCTAACCTTAACCCTAAAACCTAACCCTAGCTCCTAACCCTAGCTCCTAACCCTAGCTCCTAACCCTAGCTCCTAACCCTAACCCTAATTCTAACCCTAACACTAATTCTAACCTTAACCCTAAACACCCTAGAAATAACATTAGACCTTGTGGTGAAAAACAAAATGTCCTCAGTTGGTCACGTTGTTGATTTATTTACTGTTCTTGTGGGGACTTCTGGTCTTCAAGTATATTTAAACACGTCCCCCATATACACACAATGATACACACACTGATACACACACACACACACACACTGATATACACACACACACACACTGATATACACACACACACACACACACACTGATATATACACACACACACACACACACACACACACACACTGATATATATACACACACACACACACACTGATATACACACACACACACACACACACACACACTGATATACACACACACAGATATACACACACACACACACACACACACACACTGATCCACACACACACACACACACACAGATATACACACACACACTGATCCACACACACACAGATATACACACACACTGATCCACACACACACTGATCCACACACACACACTGATACACACACACACTGATACACACACACACACACTGATACACACACTGATACACACACTGATACACACACACACACACTGATACACACACTGATACACACACTGATACACACACACACACACACTGATACACACACACACACACACACACTGATACACACACACACACACACACACACACACACACTGATACACACACTGATACACACACTGATACACACACTGATACACACACTGATACACACACTGATACACACACTGATACACACACTGAGCAGTGAGCAGTTTATTTTGGGATGCAATGTTCATACATTCACAGAAGTAGCTACATCATAACACAATCATCCAGACCGGAAAAATATAGGCTACATTTGTCCTAGCGCTAACCGAGGAAAAGATTGACGTAACACAAGCGGTCATAGCTCTCGGCTGACAGAAACTACAATATGAATGAGCTAATAGCAATTACTGTTTATAATGAATCACATGACGGGTGAGCTCACCATTCATCCAAATAATTGAGTAAAACTATTTTTTCTAGAAATTAAAAGTAATCCGACGGTGGGTAGTTTGTGCGAGCCGCCATGTTTGTTTTTCACCTCAACCGAAGATAATAAGAGGAGACAAGATGAGTTTGGTCTGTTTGCAGTGTGCATGTTGAAGGGTGGTGTGTCGTCTACCATCATTCACTTCCCTTCATTCACTTCCGGAAGTTTACCCGAAATTCCTTCACCTCATTATATCATCTTTGGTCTGACAGACGTTTACGTGACACCCATAATGCATTGTATAATGTCAACAAACATGGCGCCACAGATAGGCTGGCAAATATCTTAGCTCACCATAAGCAATACAGCCTTCAAAAAAGTATTTTACACACATCATAGGTGTCCATTACAATCTATGCAATAATCGTAATGCATTATTTGTCAACAGTACTTGAAAACATGTAAATACATCCTGCTCCGTACCCACATACTCTATGCTACGGTAGAAACGACAACACGACATACAGGAAATAAGGCACTTTGAAAGCAACGCACACGTGTCCAAAGGTATTATTGGGAAAACAACAAGGAAGACAATGTCGAGCGCCGACCAGAAAATGTTCCCAAACCCCTCGCGTCATCAAGACTGACCAGATGTGTGTATACTGGATCTGAGGGAAACACAGCGGAGGGGTTTGGGCCTCTCCTCCGGTCAAACGGAGAAAAAGCTGTCCGCCTCAGTAAAGCCTCAAACATAAATTGTTGGCGACAGTGAAACGGTCTACTTCTATCTGAATTAAGGAGGAGGTGGACAAACTATTGTTAGAAAATAACATTTGTTCGCAAATAATTTTGAAATTAGTAGGCAGCGCGTGTTAACTGTCCGTAACAATCACAGTGAGTGCATTCTGACATCACGCGCATAAAATAAAATAACAACAGATATTTGGAACTCTCATATGAAAAGGTTAAGAAAAAAATATTATTTACAATGACGGCCAATTCTGCTCCGCCCTATGGGACTCCAAATCACGGTCGGATGTGATGCAGCCTGGATTCGAACCAGGGACTGCAGTGACACCTCTAGCACTGAAATGCAGTGCCTTAGACCTCTGCACCACTCAGGAGTTAGCATAATTTTAATTAATTGTAGAGGGTTTCTAGTCAGGCTGAGCCTCAAGGTACAAGAACGTGGAGAAACAGAAGTGGGGAACCTTTCTCCAAGGCAGTGACCCAGGACTTTTATTAGTGAAACTTTAACAGAGGCCGCGCCCAGGCGCTGGGTAACAATGAAACCAAAACAAAAGCCTAGCTCTTTCGAGAGCCTTACTATACAGTTCTTCCGGGTCCCTCACTGTGACCGGACAGCTAAACTGTTTACCGGTTATAACCAAAAGAAAAGAGAAACAGCAATTCAAATACAGTCTGGGTCTTACTGTGGGTGTCTTCTTGTCCAGTAGTCATTGAGGTCCAGTCCCTTCTTCCACTTGAGGTGATCCTAGAATCCTCTGCCCTCCTGGTAGCTTTTCCCACCAAACAACCACCCGCTGGGTGTGCCCAAGGCCAGGTTAAAATACCTCTCCTTAAGTGGCTTCAGGTGTGTGTAATTAGGCCTTACCCTACCGGGACACCACCTCCTGGCCAGCAGATGTAGCCAACGAGCCGGAACATAACGGCCATCACAGACCCATCCTCTCACTCCACTACATAATATTCTGCATTACCATGGCAATCCATCCAGCATCCGTTGATAGAACATTCCAAAACAGCATGGAAATGATTGCATCACAATAGCAGGCTGCCACTGCGAGTGTACCCATGTGTTTACTAGTCAATTGCCAGCTGTTAGAGCTTCCAAGTCTCTGTTCTATTCTTTGGTCATTTCTATGCATACACATATATGAATCCACTCCACAGGACATCTGCCTGCTGGATCAGCCCAGAAATACTGCCTCTCTCTCTCCCCATCACTTCATCCTCCCTCTCTCCCTCCCTCCCTCCTGTCACCTCTAGGTTGTTGGACTCACCTTGGCGACCAGCAGGAGTGTCGGGACGACCGTTGCGTGGTAACCAACCTGCCTCCTCAGATCCAGAATGGGACGTATCACTTCTGCTGCTGTAGTACTGACATGTGTAACGTCAACTTCACAGAGGACTTTCCCCTGCCCAGTCCCACTACAGCCCAGCCACTATGTAAGTTAACCTAACCCTAACCCTGCCCAGTCCCACTACAGCCCAGCCACTATGTAAGTTAACTTAACACTAACCCTGCCCAGTCCCACTACAGCCCAGCCACTATGTAAGTTAACTTAACACTAACCCTGCCCAATCCCACTACAGCCCAGCCACTATGTAAGTTAACCTAACACTAACCCTGCCCAGTCCCACTACAGCCCAGCCACTATGTAAGTTAACCTAACCCTAACCCTGCCCAGTCCCACTACAGCCCAGCCACTATGTAAGTTAACCTAACACTAACCCTGCCCAGTCCCACTACAGCCCAGCCACTATGTAAGTTAACCTAACACTAACCCTGCCCAGTCCCACTACAGCCCAGCCACTATGTAAGTTAACCTAACAATAAACTTGGCACCGTTGTAGTGTCTGACTCCTGGCCCTGTTTGAAATGATAACATTACATTTTAATAAAGTAAATACTGTGGAAAAAAGAACAGATAGCCAAAGTCTCATCTGGGCGAAGTGAGTGGACATACCTCCATGGGTATGAACCACATGGTGCTGTGGTGAATATCATGCAGGGGCTGGCCACTGCCCAAATGGAAACACACGCTCTGCTTCTGGTCCCGTCTATACAAGCCGTGACAGTTAGATTTTATTTAAACAGTTTATTTTATTTTGATTGAATCAACACTGAAATATTATATTAAAGGAATGTGAAGAAATGATGATTAATAAGTGATGAGCAGTAATGGGCAGTCACTTCCATCATGGGACTTTTATTTATTGTTTTATTCTCTGTTGTTATAACATTCAACCTACATAATGCATAGTGCATTTAATATTTGTTTTAAATAATCAAAACCCGAAATGGTCTAGGCCAGTGGTTTACAACTCCACTCCTCCAGTACCCCTGGTCCCAACAGTAGATAAACACACTCACCCTGAGGCTGATACTGAGAAACTAACGTCATGCTGTAGACCAGTGGTTCTCAACTCCACTCTTCCAGTACACCTGTCCCCAACAGTAGCCCTGCACACCTGATTCAACTTGTCAACTAATCATCAAGCCCTCCATGAGTTGAACAAGGTGTGCTTGTTCAGGGCTACAATAATATGTGTACTGTTGCGGCCGGGGGTACTGGAGGACTGGAGTTGAGAACCATTGCTGTAGACCATAATCTCCTTGAGTCAGGGTTAGGGGTTAGGGGTCAGGGTTACGGCTTAAAGGCCATGGGGTAACTGCAGTGTGATCGTTCTATGGGACAATATACAAACGTTTTGGAGATTAGATTATTGGAAAAATAACATTTCATTGAGTAAATGTATTTATTGGTTTCTTTTCATTTTGAAAAGAGATTAAAATGTATTGAATTTAAGGTTATTTGTTGATGTAAAAATGTATCGCTTTTAAGGCTAGATTTGGGGTGGGGTTGGGTAGAGTGGAGTGGGTTTATGTCCTGCTGTAGACCACCAGAATACGACTAGGTTAGAGGTCATGGGTTAGAGACAGAGACTAACAGGTTGTTTATGTCCTGCTGTAGACCACCAGAATACGACTAGGTTAGAGGTCATGGGTTAGAGACAGAGACTAACAGGTTGTTTATGTCCTGCTGTAGACCACCAGAATACGACTAGGTTAGAGGTCATGGGTTAGAGACAGAGACTAACAGGTTGTTTATGTCCTGCTGTAGACCACCAGAATACGACTAGGTTAGAGGTCATGGGTTAGAGACAGAGACTAACAGGTTGTTTATGTCCTGCTGTAGACCACCAGAATACGACTAGGTTAGAGGTCATGGGTTAGAGACAGAGACTAACAGGTTGTTTATGTCCTGCTGTAGACCACCAGAATACGACTAGGTTAGAGGTCATGGGTTAGAGACAGAGACTAACAGGTTGTTAATGTCCTGCTGTAGACCACCAGAATACGACTAGGTTAGAGGTCATGGGTTAGAGACAGAGACTAACAGGTTGTTTATGTCCTGCTGTAGACCACCAGAATACGACTAGGTTAGAGGTCATGGGTTAGAGACAGAGACTAACAGGTTGTTTATGTCCTGCTGTAGACCACCAGAATACGACTAGGTTAGAGGTCATGGGTTAGAGACAGAGACTAACAGGTTGTTTATGTCCTGCTGTAGACCACCAGAATACGACTAGGTTAGAGGTCATGGGTTAGAGACAGAGACTAACAGGTTGTTTATGTCCTGCTGTAGACCACCAGAATACGACTAGGTTAGAGGTCATGGGTTAGAGACAGAGACTAACAGGTTGTTTATGTCCTGCTGTAGACCACCAGAATACGACTAGGTTAGAGGTCATGGGTTAGAGACAGAGACTAACAGGTTGTTTATGTCCTGCTGTAGACCACCAGAATACGACTAGGTTAGAGGTCATGGGTTAGAGACAGAGACTAACAGGTTGTTTATGTCCTGCTGTAGACCACCAGAATACGACTAGGTTAGAGGTCATGGGTTAGAGACAGAGACTAACAGGTTGTTAATGTCCTGCTGTAGACCACCAGAATACGACTAGGTTAGAGGTCATGGGTTAGAGACAGAGACTAACAGGTTGTTTATGTCCTGCTGTAGACCACCAGTTGCAGTGTGAAGAGACCATAGTTATCTCCTTGGCTATCGTCTCCGTGCTGGCTGTCATCATCGTTGCTGCCTTCTTCGGTTACCGCATGATGCACAGTGAGTAACCATGGTGATGACTAGACAATAATATGATGCTTATCTCTGTGTATCCCTTGACTTAAGCCTCTGTCTGTCTCTCTGACTGTATATATTCTCAGGAGATGGTAAACAGGGCCTTCATAATCTCAACATGATGGAGGCAGCTGGTTCTGAGAGCTCTCTGGACCTGGACAACCTCAAACAACTGGAGGTCAGACTGCTACACCTACTACAGCTATTCTACCTACTACACATCTACACCTACTACAGCTATTCTACCTACTACACATCTACACCTACTACAGCTATTCTACCTACCTCACATCTACACCTACTACAGCTATTCCATCTACTACACATCTATAACTACTACAGCTATTCTACCTACTACACATCTACAACTACTACAGCTATTCTACCTACTACACATCTATACCTACTACAGCTATTCTACCTACTACACATCTACACCTACTACAGCTATTCTACCTACTACACCTACTACAGCTATTCTAACTACTACACATCTACACCTACTACAGCTATTCTACCTACTACACATCTACACCTACTACAGCTATTCTACCTCCTACACATCTACACCTACTACAGCTATTCTATCTACTACACATCTACACCTACTACAGCTATTCTACCTACTACACATCTACACCTACTACAGCTATTCTACCTACTACACATCTACACCTACTACAGCTATTCTACCTACTACACATCTACACCTACTACAGCTATTCTATCTACTACACATCTACACCTACTACAGCTATTCTACCTACTACACATCTACACCTACTACAGCTATTCCATCTACTACACATCTACAACTACTACAGCTATTCTACCTACTACACATCTACAACTACTACAGCTATTCTACCTACTACACATCTACAACTACTACAGCTATTCCATCTACTACACATCTACAACTACTACAGCTATTCTACCTACTACACATCTACACCTACTACAGCTATTCTACCTACTACACATCTACACCTACTACAGCTATTCTACCTACTACACATCTACACCTACTACAGCTATTCTACCTACTACACATCTACACCTACTACAGCTATTCTACCTACTACACATCTACACCTACTACAGCTATTCTACCTACTACACATCTATACCTACTACAGCTATTCTACCTACTACACATCTACACCTACTACAGCTATTCTATCTACTACACATCTACAACTACTACAGCTATTCTAACTACTACACATCTACACCTACTACAGCTATTCTACCTACTACACATCTACACCTACTACAGCTATTCTATCTACTACACATCTACACCTACTACAGCTATTCTACCTACTACACCTACTACAGCTATTCTAACTACTACACATCTACACCTACTACAGCTATTCTACCTACTACACATCTACACCTACTACAGCTATTCTACCTACTACACATCTACACCTACTACAGCTATTCTACCTACTACACATCTACACCTACTACAGCTATTCTACCTACTACACATCTACACCTACTACAGCTATTCTACCTACTACACATCTATACCTACTACAGCTATTCTACCTACTACACATCTACACCTACTACAGCTATTCTATCTACTACACATCTACAACTACTACAGCTATTCTAACTACTACACATCTACACCTACTACAGCTATTCTACCTACTACACATCTACACCTACTACAGCTATTCTATCTACTACACATCTACACCTACTACAGCTATTCTACCTACTACACATCTACACCTACTACAGCTATTCTACCTACTACACATCTACACCTACTACAGCTATTCTACCTACTACACATCTACACCTACTACAGCTATTCTATCTACTACACATCTACACCTACTACAGCTATTCTACCTACTACACCTACTACATCTATTCTACCTACTACACATCTACACCTACTACAGCTATTCTATCTACTACACATCTACACCAACTACAGCTATTCTACCTACTACACATCTACACCTACTACAGCTATTCTATCTACTACACATCTACACCTACTACAGCTATTCTACCTACTACACATCTACACCTACTACAGCTATTCTACCTACTACACATCTACACCTACTACAGCTGCTACACCTACACATAGGGAAAGAGGTTTAGAGTGAGGACCAACATGTAAATTGAGCTCCAGTCGTCTTTTCTCAACCTTTCTTCTCCCTCTCTTTCTCTCTCTGTCAGCTTATTGGTCGAGGCCGGTACGGCTCAGTATTCTGTGGTTCGTTGGACGAACGCCAGGTGGCTGTGAAGGTGTTCAGCTCAGCCAATCGGCAGAACTTCTTGAACGAGTGTTCCATCTATTGTCTCCCCCTGCTGGAGCATGACAACATTGCACACTTCATCGCTGCCGACGAACGGCTGGGACCCGAGGGCCGAGTGGATTACCTTCTGGTCATGGAGTACTACCCCCACGTAAGTTCCTTCTACTGGGTTCTACTGGTTCCAGATGGCTGGGGGTTGAGGGCAGAGTGGAGCACCTTCTGGTCATGGAGTACTACCAAGACAACCCAAGGCAAGGACAAATCATCTTAAATCTACAGTTTTACACAGAGCCATAGCTGAATGGAACTCTTTACCAATACATATTTCTCAGGCAAAAAGTAAATCCACCATCAAGGAAAAAATAAAAGACCATGTGACTGGACAGGAAATAGAAAGCATCAACTGAATGTTAAATGTGTTTCCTGTCTGGTATTTTAAATGTCTGTATTGTCTACTTGTTAAATGTTTGTAAAGTCTTAATTTGTAATCTTATTAATTGGTGTTGGACCCCAGGAAGATTAGCTAACGTGATGGTGTGAATAAGTTGGGTGAATGGGGATCCTAATAAAATTCACAAATTCACACCCACGTAAGCTCCTTCTACTGGTTCCAGATGGCTGGAGCAGCTGATTCCCTTTGACCTAAAGTGACAAACACCAGCTCAGCACTCTCTGCTCTCCCCCATTTAATACAGTGTATATCTCTCCCTCCATCTCTCTCTCTCTCTGTCTCTGTCTCTCTCTGTCAGGGTTCTTTGTATCGGTACCTGGGCCTGCAGACAGGAGACTGGATGAGTAGCTGTCGTCTGGCCCATTCTGTCACCAGAGGCCTGGCCTACCTGCATACTGAACTGCTTAAAGGAGGTGAGACATACACCTGGCCTCCACCCCTGTACACCTCTACTCCACACCCTATAGACCTGACCTCCAGCAGGGGTCTCCAACCTTTCCTAGCATGAGAGTATAGTATAGTATAGTATAGTATAGAGCAGGGGTCTCCAACCTTTCCTAGCATGAGAGTATAGTATAGTATAGTATAGAGCAGGGGTCTCCATCCTTTCCTAGCATGAGAGTATAGTATAGAGCAGGGGTCTCCAACCTTTCCTAGCATGAGAGTATAGTATAGTATAGTATAGTGTAGAGCAGGGGTCTCCATCCTTTCCTAGCATGAGAGTATAGTATAGTGTAGAGCAGGGGTCTCCATCCTTTCCTAGCATGAGAGTATAGTATAGTATAGAGCAGGGGTCTCCAACCTTTCCTAGCATGAGAGTATAGTATAGTGTAGAGCAGGGGTCTCCAACCTTTCCTAGCATGAGAGTATAGTATAGTGTAGAGCAGGGGTCTCCAACCTTTCCTAGCATGAGAGTATAGTATAGTGTAGAGCAGGGGTCTCCAACCTTTCCTAGCATGAGAGTATAGTATAGTGTAGAGCATTCTTCAGTACTATCACCAGACTACTGCTCTATTCTACAGTACAGTACTATCACCAGACTACTGCTCTATTCTACAGTACTATCACCAGACTACTGTTCTATTCTACAGTACTATCACCAGACTACTGCTCTATTCTACAGTACAGTACTATCACCAGACTACTGTTCTATTCTACAGTACTATCACCAGACTACTGCTCTATTCTACAGTACAGTACTATCACCAGACTACTGTTCTATTCTACAGTACTATCACCAGACTACTGTTCTATTCTACAGTACAGTACTATCACCAGACTACTGTTCTATTCTACAGTACTATCACCAGACTACTGTTCTATTCTACAGTACAGTACTATCACCAGACTACTGCTCTATTCTTCAGTACTATCACCAGACTACTGCTCTATTCTACAGTACTATCACCAGACTACTGCTCTATTCTACAGTACAGTACTATCACCAGACTACTGTTCTATTCTACAGTACTATCACCAGACTACTGTTCTATTCTACAGTACAGTACTATCACCAGACTACTGCTCTATTCTTCAGTACTATCACCAGACTACTGCTATATTCTACAGTACTATCACCAGACTACTGTTCTATTCTACAGTACAGTACTATCACCAGACTACTGTTCTATTCTACAGTACAGTACTATCACCAGACTACTGCTATATTCTACAGTACAGTACTATCACCAGACTACTGATCTATTCTACAGTACAGTACTATCACCAGACTACTGCTATATTCTACAGTACAGTACTATCACCAGACTACTGTTCTATTCTACAGTACTATCACCAGACTACTGTTCTATTCTACAGTACAGTACTATCACCAGACTACTGATCTATTCTACAGTACAGTACTATCACCAGACTACTGCTATATTCTACAGTACAGTACTATCACCAGACTACTGCTCTATTCTACAGTACTATCACCAGACTACTGCTATATTCTACAGTACAGTACTATCACCAGACTACTGTTCTATTCTACAGTACTATCACCAGACTACTGCTCTATTCTACAGTACTATCACCAGACTACTGTTCTATTCTACAGTACTATCACCAGACTACTGCTCTATTCTACAGTACAGTACTATCACCAGACTACTGCTCTATTCTACAGTACAGTACTATCACCAGACTACTGTTCTATTCTACAGTACAGTACTATCACCAGACTACTGATCTATTCTACAGTACAGTACTATCACCAGACTACTGCTATATTCTACAGTACAGTACTATCACCAGACTACTGTTCTATTCTACAGTACTATCACCAGACTACTGCTCTATTCTACAGTACTATCACCAGACTACTGTTCTATTCTACAGTACTATCACCAGACTACTGCTCTATTCTACAGTACTATCACCAGACTACTGTTCTATTCTACAGTACTATCACCAGACTACTGCTCTATTCTACAGTGCTATCACCAGACTACTGCTCTATTCTACAGTACAGTACTATCACCAGACTACTGTTCTATTCTACAGTACTATCACCAGACTACTGCTCTATTCTACAGTGCTCTCACTTCCCTCCAGTGGATACTGGGATACTGAACCAAGTCAATAAAGGTCTGCCTGTGCCCTGGTTGTCAGTAATAACTGGTATTGGATCAGTTCTCCTCATCTGTCCTAGTTATAAATAGCATCTTGTAACTCTCCTCCTCCTCCTTCTCTCTTTCCCCCCTCCTCCTCCTCTTCTCTTCCTCCTTCTTCCTCTTCTCTTCCCCCTCCTCTCCTCCTTCCTCTTCTCTTCCCCCTCCTCCTCTCTTCCCCCTCCTCTCCTCCTTCCTCTTCTCTTCTCCCTCCTCTCCTCCTTCCTCTTCTCTTCCCCCTCCTCCTCTCTTCCCCCTCCTCTCCTCCTTCCTCTTCTCTTCCCCCTCCTCCTCTCTTCCCCCTCCTCTCCTCCTTCCTCTTCTCTTCCCCCTCCTCCTCTCTTCCCCCTCCTCTCCTCCTTCCTCTTCTCTTCCCCCTCCTCCTCTCTTCCCCCTCCTCTCCTCCTTCCTCTTCTCTTCCCCCTCTTCCTCCTCCTCTCTTCCCCCCTCCTCTTCTCTTTCCCCCCTCGTCCTCTTCTCTCCTCCTCTTCCACACCCTCCTCTTCCTCCTATTCCCCCTTCTCTCCTCCTCCTCCTCTCTTCCCTTCCTCCTCCTCCTCTCTCCCTTCCTCCTCCCTCATCCTCCAGACTTCTACAAGCCAGCTGTGTCTCACAGAGATCTGAACAGTCGGAACATTCTGGTGAAGAACGACGGAACGTGTGTCATCATCGACTTTGGCCTCTCCATGAAGTTAACGGGGAACCGTCCGGTACGGCAGGGAGAGGAGGAGAACGCTGCCATCAGTGAGGTGAGTGGAGACCATAGAAGCCATTGGAACTCAATAGAACCCTTTGAGACCCATGTCTGTCTCTCCCAGGAGCGAACTATAGTCTACATGGCTTGGGACATTCTGGAGTGGGTGGTTAGAGGTTATATATTTCAACCCTGGTATTGTGTTTCCCTCTTCTCCAGGTGGGTACAGTCCGCTACATTCTGGAGGGTTAGTGTAGTGTTATAACCTTGGTTCTGTCTCTCTCCAGGTGGGTACAGTCCGCTACATTCTGGAGGGTTAGTGTAGTGTTATAACCCTGGTTCTGTCTCTCTCCAGGTGGGTACAGTCCGCTACATTCTGGAGGGTTAGTGTAGTGTTATAACCCTGGTTCTGTCTCTCTCCAGGTGGGTACAGTCCGCTACATTCTGGAGGGTTAGTGTAGTGTTATAACCCTGGTTCTGTCTCTCTCCAGGTGGGTACAGTCCGTTACATGGCCCCAGAGGTTCTAGAGGGGGCGGTGAACCTGAGGGACTGTGAGTCTGCTCTAAAGCAGGTGGACATGTACGCCCTGGGACTCGTCTACTGGGAGACCTTCATGAGATGTACTGACCTCTTTCCAGGTAATAGCCTCTCCGTGACCTCTAACCCTGGGCCTTGTCTACTGGGAGACCTTTATGAGATATACTGACCTCTTCCCAGGAGAAACCTACCCCTGACCTCTAACCCTGGGCCTGGTCTACTGCGAGACCTTATTGTTAGTTGTCAGTTAATCCCAGTATTGCAGTATTCCACCTTGAGGTTTGATCTGCTTGCGTTCCTCCTTTCTCTCCAGGAGAATCAGTTCCAGACTTCCAGGTAGCGTTCCAGGCCGAGGCAGGGAACCACCCTTCCTTTGACGACATGCAGGTCCTGGTGTCCAGAGAGAAACAGAGACCCACGTTTCCTGAGGCCTGGAAGGAGAACAGCCTGGTGAGACCTGTGGTGTGTGTATGGTGTGTGTATGGTGTGTATGGTGTGTGTATGGTGTGTGTATGGTGTGTGTATGGTGTGTGTATGGTGTGTGTGGTGTGTGTATGGTGTGTGTATGGTGTGTGTGGTGTGTGTATGGTGTGTGTATGGTGTGTGTATGGTGTGTGTGGTGTGTGTATGGTGTGTGTATGGTGTGTGTATGGTGTGTGTGGTGTGTGTATGGTGTGTGTATGGTGTGTGTGTGGTGTGTGTGGTGTGTGTGTGGTGTATGTATTGTGTGTATGGTGTGTGTATGGTGTGTGTATGGTGTGTGTATGGTGTGTGTGGTGTGTGTGTGGTGTGTGTGTGGTGTGTGTATGGTGTGTGTGGTGTGTGTGGTGTGTGTATGGTGTGTGTGGTGTGTGTGGTGTGTGTATGGTGTGTGTGTGTGTGTGGGATGTACAGTGTGTGTTAGACTGTCTAACCTCCCCCCACCCCCAAGGCGGTGCGTTCCCTGAAGGAAACGATGGAGGACTGTTGGGACCAGGATGCTGAGGCCAGGCTGACAGCTCAGTGTGCAGAGGAGCGCATGGCTGAACTACTGCTGATCTGGGACCAGACCAAGTCTGTCAGCCCCACACTCAACCCTACTAGTAGAAGCTGTACTACACTGTACAATGAGAGGTAGACACTATACACACCCTACACTCAACCCTACTAGTAGAAGCTGTACAGTCATAGACTGTTCTCTACTAGTGTATATAGCCAAGTTATTACCTGGTACCCCTGTACATGGACTCAGTACTGGTGTATAAAGCCAAGTTATTACCTGGTACCCCTGTACATGGACTCAGTACTGGTGTATAAAGCCAAGTTATTACCTGGTACCCCTGTACATGGACTCAGTACTGGTGTATAAAGCCACGTTATTACCTGGTACCCCTGTACATGGACTCAGTACTGGTGTATAAAGCCAAGTTATTACCTGGTACCCCTGTACATGGACTCAGTACTGGTGTATAAAGCCAAGTTATTACCTGGTACCCCTGTACATGGACTCAGTACTGGTGTATAAAGCCAAGTTATCGTTGCTCATTGTGTATTATTTCTCTATTGTATTTTTGTCATTATTGTTAGTCAGCATTTCACTGTTAGTCTACACCTGTTGTTTACCAAGCGCACACACACCCTAACCTTACACTCCATCCTACTAGTATCAGCTGCACCGCACTGCACAATGAGACGTACACACACTACCAACACACACACCTTTTAGTCCTCCTTGGTGGTAAATGTATGTTTTGTTGGCCCCAACAGAAACCGTATGGTGCCAAAGTCCAGCCCTCACTCTGCCTCTTCCTACATTGAGGAGCAGGAGGGCATGGCTAAGAACACACAGGGCGACGCCTCCTCCGCTTTGAATGTCCAGACGAGAGATGGGGGTGTGGCGGGAGAGAGGAGCAGGAACTCCATAAACTACGAACGCCAGCAGGCTGCTCACGCACGTCTCCCCGGCAACCCCGAGGGAGGAAGCCCCTCCACTGGAACCTCCAACTCCGCCCTCACCACCATGACCTTCATCTCAGAGTCCAGCCAGGGTCATGACCCCAACCCTAACCTCCACCTGACCCTGACCCAGGAGGACCTGGAGACCACCAAGCTGGACCCCAGGGAGGTGGATAAGAACCTGAAGGAGAGTTCTGATGAAAACCTGATGGAGCACAGCCAGAAACAGTTCTGTTCTCCGGACCTGCTGAGCCCCGCCTCCTCCTCCTCCCTGCTCTTTCCCTTCATCAAGATGGATGCCGAGGCATCTCCCCCCGCCGTGTTCCCTCTCCCCAAGCAGCAGAACCTCCCCAAACCACCCTCCAGCCTGTCTTTCTGCACCAAGCCGCCCAAGAAAGACTCATCCTCTCTGAGGTTTAAGTTCGGTCGTCATGGCAAGTCCAACCTTCGACAGGTAGAGGGTGGAGCTAAAACCAATGGCGTATCAAACGTCACCGCCATCCCCGAGCCCCATCGGGTCAGCGCCACCAACAACTTGCTGGTCCTACGCGACATCTCAGTGAGCGGGCACGTGGCTGGGTCCTCATCCTTGCCAGCAGGGGGCGCCAGCAGCACGGTGAGGCTCACACAAACTCAGAGCACTAACGCTAATGTTAACCCCCGAAGCTCTGAGGACGGCCAGCTGGGTCTGATCACTGCCAGCCCAGACGAACACGAACCCCTGCTGAGCAGAGAGAGGGGGCAACCAGATCTCCACACCTCTAACGCACGGCCCAACAACAACAACAACAACAATGTACTGGGGGAGGGAGAGGGGGACAGTGATGGGAGAGGAGAGGAAGAGGAAGAGGTAGCAGGAGGAAGTACCAGTGCCGAGACCGCCTGCCCCCTGGGGGAGAACTCTGTGTCTGGTTCCTTATCTGGACCTAACCCCAACCCTGTCCCCATGAGAGGGGAAGCCCTGCTCAGGCAGCCTAAAGGAGGCCGGCGGCCGGAGAGACCCAACTCCCTGGACCTGTCCTTCACCACCAGAGACCTGGTCTCACTGGGTGAGCAGAGCACCCTCACAGCCTGACCATGACCCTCACGGTCTGACCCTGACCCTCTCAGCCTGACCCTGACCCTCTCAGCCTGACCCTAACCCTCTCAGCCTGACCCTGACCCTCTCAGCCTGACCCTGACCCTCACAGCCTGACCCTGACCCTCACAGCCTGACCCTGACCCTCACAGCCTGACCCTGACCCTCACAGCCTGACCCTGACCCTCTAAGCCTGACCCTGACCCTCTCAGCCTGACCCTGACCCTCTCAGCCTGACCCTGACCCTCACAGCCTGACCCTGACCCTCACAGCCTGACCCTGACCCTCACAGCCTGACCCTGACCCTCTCAGCCTGACCCTGACCCTCTCAGCTTGACCCTCTCACCCTGACCCTCACAGCCTGACCCTGACCCTCTCAGCCTGACCCTGACCCTCTCAGCTTGACCCTCTCACCCTGACCCTCACAGCCTGACCCTGACCCTCTCACCCTGACCCTCTCACCCTGACCCTCACAGCCTGACCCTGACCCTCTCAGCCTGACCCTGACCCTCTCAGCTTGACCCTCTCACCCTGACCCTCACAGCCTGACCCTGACCCTCACAGCCTGACCCTGACCCTCACAGCCTGACCCTGACCCTCACAGCCTGACCCCGACCCTCTCAGCCTGACCCTGACCCTCTCACCCTGACCTTCTCACCCTGACCCTCACAGCCTGACCCTGACCCTCACAGCCTGACCCCGACCCTCACAGCCTGACCCTGTGTTTGTGTTCCAGAGGAGGTCTTTGTCCAGAACCAGGGAACAGGGGAGAAGATTAAGAAGCGTGTGAAGACTCCATACTCCCTGAAGCGCTGGCGACCCGCCACCTGGGTCATCTCCACAGATACCAGGGGGTCAGAGGTGAACAACAAGAGGGGTGAAGTTCAGGCCAGGCCCAAGTCCAGCTCCGCTGTATATCTGACCTCCGAACACAGCGACACCCACGTCTGAACTCTGACTCTCAGAAGGACAACACAGACAGTAGTGTTGTTATGACAACAGACAATAAAGTGTTTCCTGGGTAACAGCAGTTGGTTGTATCCAGTACAGTTTCTGTCTCCCGCTTTGTGTCTTTTGATGACATTGCTTTAAATTGAATCCAGCTATGCAGCAATCGCTTCCGTCTTTGGTTAGTGGTTTAATTTGTCTATGTGTATAATGAGGTTTAGTTGTCTTCTCCTGTTGAAATCTCAATCTGTGACCATGAGGGAGGCTGGTCTGGAAACGTGCTCTGGATTTCAGAACCATAAGGAGTTTGCTCCAGAAATGTCCAACTTTGGTCTTAAAGACATCATGCTATGTTAATTTGTATTTTTTATTGTGTCCCTTTTTTGTATCATGACTTAAATTGTGCAATAGGATATAGCTTTTAGGCGCTTTCTTATGTTTTTAACACTGTTTTCTTGTTTAATTTTTATATGTAATCTCTGTGCACTTATAAATGTACACAATCTCAATTCAGTCTGTCAACACTACTTAGTAGAGGAATCTATCGGACAACAACCCTCTACAGTCAACAGACAGGACTGGGGGGGGGGGGGGCTACAGTCAACAGACAGGACTGGGGGGGGGGGGGGGCTACAGTCAACAGACAGGACTGGGGGGGGGGGGGCTACAGTCAACAGACAGGACTGGGGGGGGGGGGGGGCTACAGTCAACAGACAGGACTGGGGGGGGGGGGGCTACAGTCAACAGACAGGACTGGGGGGGGGGGGGGCTACAGTCAACAGACAGGACTGGGGGGGGGGGGGGGCTACAGTCAACAGACAGGACTGGGGGGGGGGGGGGCTACAGTCAACAGACAGGACTGGGGGGGGGGGGGGGCTACAGTCAACAGACAGGACTGGGGGGGGGGGGGGGGCTACAGTCAACAGACAGGACTGGGGGGGGGGGGGGGGCTACAGTCAACAGACAGGACTGGGGGGGGGGGGGGGCTACAGTCAACACTGGGGTTCTGGGACTACAATCACCAGATAACACTGGGGTTCTGGAACTACAATCACCAGAGAACACTGGGGTTCTGGAACTACAATCACCAGAGAACACTGGGGTTCTGGAACTACAATCACCGGAGAACACTGGGGTTCTGGAACTACAATCACCAGAGAACACTGGTGTTCTGGGACTACAATCACCAGAGAACACTGGGGTTCTAGGACTACAATCACCAGAGAACACTGGGGTTCTGGGACTACAATCACCAGAGAACACTGGGGTTCTGGGACTCTAGAGAAGCAGGATACACCTGTTCAGAAACGGACAAACAGCAACAACAACACCTCCCTGTGAACTGTCTTTCAACAGAGAAACTCAGATTCCCATAATTCTGTCTGCTCGGAATCCAACTCAGTCTTTTAAAGCCTTCTGAAGCACACTGGAACCATTTACCCTGTCTTGTGAATCTGTACCATGTGGACTGTGTGTGTGTGTGTGTGTGTGTGTGGAGGCAGTGGGTTTAGGCCATGCAGGTCCTGAAGTTTGTTTCATGGGACTGTCTGTTTCAGTGCTGCTTCAGACAGGATCAAATTAGCTTTCTGTTTTAGTATCTGTCATTTCTATGAGAAATACAGTACCGGTCAAATGTTTTAGAACACCTACTCATTCAATGGTTTCTCTCAAATAGCCACCCTTTGCCTTGATGACAGCTTTGCACACTCTTGGCATTCTCTCAACCAGCTTCATGAGGTAGTCACCTGGAATGCATTTCAATTAACATGTGTGTGCCTTCTTAAAAGTTAATTTGTGGAATTTCTTTCCTTCTCAATGCATTTGAGCCAATCAGTTGTGTTGAGACAAGGTAGGGTTGGTATACAGAAGATAACCCTGTTTGGTAAAAGACCAAGTCCATATTATGGCAAGAACAGCTCAAATAAGCAAAGAGAAGTCAGTCCATCATTACTTTAAGACATGAAGGTCAGTCAATCCAGAACATTTCAAAAACCATCAAACGCTATGATGAAACTGGCTCTTATGAAGACCGCCACAGGAATTGAAGACCCAGACTTACCTCTGCTGCAGAGGATACGTTAATTAGAGTTACCAGCCTCAGAAATTGCAGCCCAAATAAATGCTTCACTGTTCAAGTAACAGACACATCTCAACATCAACTGTTCAGAGGAGACTGTGAATCGGGCCTTCATGGTCCAATTGCTGCAAAGAAACCACTACTAAAGGACACCAATAAGAAGAAGAGACTTGCTTGGGCCAAAAAACACGAGCAATGGACATTAGATCGGTGGAAATTTGTCCTTTGGTCTGGAGTCCAAATTTGAGATTTTTGGTTCCAACCACCATGTCTTTGTGACCGTATGATCGCCACATGTATATTTCCTACCGTGAAGCATGGAGGAGATGGTGTGGGGGTGCTTTGCTGGTGACACTGTCTGTGATTTATTTAGAATTCAAGGCACACTTAACCAGCATGGTTAACACAGCATTCTGCAGCGATACGCCATCCCATCTGGTTTGGGCTTAGTGGGACTATCATTTGTTTTTCAACAGGACAATGACCTAACACACCTCCAGGCTTTGTAAGAACTATTTTACCAAGAAGGAGAGTGATTGAATGCTGTATCAGATGACCTGGCCTCCACAATCCCCTGACCTCAACCAAATTGAGATGGTTTGGGATGAGTCGGACCGCAGTGAAGAAAAAGAAGCCAACAAGTGCTCAGCATATGTGGGAACTCCTTCAAGACTGTTGGAAAAGCATTCCAGGTGAAGCTGGTTGAGAGAATGCCAAGAGTGTGCAAAGCTGTCATCAAGGCAAAGGGTGGCTATTTGAAGTATATAAATATATATTGATTTGTTTAACACTTTTTTGGTTACTACATGATTCCATATGTGTTATTTCATAGTTTTGATGTCTTCACTTTTATTCTACAATGTAAAAAATAGTAAAAATAAAGAAAACCCTTGAATGAGTAGGTGTTCTAAAACTTTTGACCGGTAGTGTATCTGCATGTGTATTACAAAAAAGAAACATACCTATGCTCAGTTACGGTTAACTCTGATCTCTGCTCAGTTAGGGTTAACTCTGACCTCTGCTCAGTTAGGGTTAACTCTGATCTCTGCTCAGTTAGGGTTAACTCTGATCTCTGCTCTGTTAGGGTTAACTCTGACCTCTGCTCTGTTAGGGTTAACTCTGATCTCTGCTCTGTTACGGTTAACTCTGACCTCTGCTCTGTTAGGGTTAACTCTGACCTCTGCTCTGTTACGGTTAACTCTGAACTATGCTCTGTTACGGTTAACCCTGACCTCTGCTCTGTTAGGGTTAACTCTGACCTCTGCTCTGTTAGGGTTAACTCTGAACTATGCTATGTTACCCTGATGAACACTACAGGTTTGACACAAAACAATACAAAAAATTTAATAAATGTATAAATGCACAGTGGTGTAGTTATTAAGAACTCAGTGTTAGGGTTAGGTAATACATGTATAAAAGCACAGTGGTGTAGTTATTAAGAACTCAGTGTTAGGGTTAGGTAATACATGTATAAAAGCACAGTGGTGTAGTTAGGGTTAGGTAATACATGGTAATACATGATCAGGTATCTCCCTTCCCTTCCCCTGTTAGAAGATGAATATTAAACAATGGTAGCTAGCCAGGGTGATTCTAGCGTTATAGACATTACATTTGCACGCATGTTCACAACTTTAATGTCTCACAGCATGGACAAACAAAATATACATTAAAACGTTTGATGTGTGTGTCTATAGTACCCTTTGGAGGGTTAACCCTAACCCATTGGAGTGTAAACCCTAACCCCTTGGAGGCAGTGTAAACCCTAACCTCTTGGAGTGTAAACCCTAACCCCTTGGAGTGTAATTCCCTAACCCCTTGGAGGCAGTGTAAACCCTAACCCCTTGGAGTGTAAACCCTAACCCCTTGGAGGCAGTGTAAACCCTAACCCCTTGGAGGCAGTGTAAACCCTAACCCCTTGGAGGCAGTGTAAACCCTAACCCCTTGGAGGCAGTGTAAACCCTAACCCCTTGGAGGCAGTGTAAACCCTAACCCCTTGGAGTGTAAAACTTAACCCCTTGGAGGCAGTGTAAACCCTAACCCCTTGGAGACAGTGTAAACCCTAACCCATTGGAGTGTAATTCCCTAACCCCTTGGAGGCAGTGTAAACCCTAACCCCTTGGAGTGTAAACCCTAACCCCTTGGAGGCAGTGTAAACCCTAACCCCTTGGAGGCAGTGTAAACCCTAACCCCTTGGAGGCAGTGTAAACCCTAACCCCTTGGAGGCAGTGTAAACCCTAACCCCTTGGAGGCAGTGTAAACCCTAACCCCTTGGAGGCAGTGTAAACCCTAACCCCTTGGAGGCAGTGTAAACCCTAATCCCTTGGAGGCAGTGTAAACCCTAACCCCTTGGAGGCAGTGTAAACCCTAACCCCTTGGAGGCAGTGTAAACCCTAACCCCTTGGAGGCAGTGTAAACCCTAATCCCTTGGAGGCAGTGTAAACCCTAACCCCTTGGAGGCAGTGTAAACCCTAACCCCTTGGAGGCAGTGTAAACCCTAACCCCTTGGAGGCAGTGTAAACCCAGGAAAGCGGACCTCTAAATATTGGCATGTTGGAGAAATAAAGCTAATAAGCATAATGGATGCAACGTGAACAACATGGATATCCATTTCAAAGGAAAGGCTTGGCTGAACCAAAAAAATATAATTTAAAAAATAATGTTCTTTCCATTATGATTTTAGAGAGGAAAAACAGCCACACTCCGTTATGGATGTTACACACTCCGTTATGGAAGTTACACACTCCGTTATGGATGTTACACACTCCGTTATGGATGTTACACACTCCGTTATGGATGTTACACACTCCGTTATGGAAGTTACACACTCCGTTATGGATGTTACACACTCCGTTATGGATGTTACACACTCCGTTATGGATGTTACACACTCCGTTATGGATGTTACACACTCCCTCATGACCTTCCAAAACCATTTGTCAAGCTTTGTTTAAAATGTATCAGGGTTTTCACTTTTTTCCTGTCCTAAGGTAACATCCCTATGAGAAAGATGTATGAGATGGAGGGATAAAACAAAGCCTTATCACACATATACTACCATTACTGCACTGCTATCACACATTTTCAAACTCTAGGCACATAGACCTTATAAATAATACTGTAGGATGCATGCCAGCAAAGCCACAACACAACACTAAACAATACATTAATTGCACTATAACGGTGACAAACGGTTCCCACAAACTGTTAGGACCTACATAAAGCCCTCCCAATAGCAGAATCCCAACACCTTACCACTGCTACACCTGGCTATCAGCGAAGCTTTGTCTGGCAACAAAACAGTTCATTCAGCCTCATTTACTGCCTTTAAAAAAAACATAGCTGATATGGCTGACTTGCTAAAACAAATGTGGTTTCTACTGACAATTGAGATGTACAAACTATGGTATAAGGGGACGACAAGCGGATAAGAGGCAATCCGTCACTTTGATTAAGACATTAATGAGTGAGCTAGGACGGACATAGTCAATAAAACATGTTCAGCACTTTTGAAATGTACAGCGACAGAATTCAGAACATGGGCCGTTCTTACAGTATTCTCCCTGTACACCAAGTCAGAACCGTCAGATAAATAAAGGGGGCATATAAACAGACAATGAAAGCTCTAACAATATTCAATGATTATATTTCTGAAAAACAGGTTATAGGCTACATGTGCACCACCAAGTCAGAACAGTAAGCAAAATTAGACCAAATGATTAGGGTGAGGCACATGGGCTACTAACAGCTTACTACACAACATACACTTAGTATTACTTTCTTAGCTACAGTATACATATCTCCCTGGCATATTACATCATGTATGCAGCAGCATACAAGACATTTTAGGACTCACCTTGTTGTGATGTGCTCACTTCAACAGGAAGGTGGCACGGCGGTCCTTCATGGGCACATTTTGTCATCAAAGAAAGAGAAAGAGGCCGGATTTACAATTCCATGTTGGATGACCGTTCAAATTTGCCAGTAGATTGTCGACTTGATTCATGATGACTGCTAGCTAAGATTTTGAAAGTAAGATGTTGACATGATCAGTCCAATCAAAGCTACTGTACGTACAACGTGATTTGACATTATTTTATCTGTGGCCAATGACCTTGAGCCTTCTTGGAAGGGCACTTCTAATGTAACTCTATGGCAGGACCCAAAGGGCTTGAATTTTCTATGTCTACCCTTACCAAGGACTTAGACTTGGCGGTGACGTAGCGTCCCCATGAGTGACAGAACACTGAGCCAATCATGGCGCAACGCTCCTAGCCAACCACCACAGAAAGCACTGAGCTAGTCTGAAACACCTGCATTTTGGATCTGCCTTACTAAAAAAAACTCAAAATAGACCATGTTTGTATGCTGCTTTATTAACGCAATGTTATATATATATTACATTGTTTGCAAACTGATATGTGACACGTATTAATGCCAAAATAAAATGCAAAACAGGCAAGCCCCCCCTCCCAAAAAAACCGTGAGGCTCAAAACACCACTGCATACAGTATATTGTGTGTTGCTGACAGCTGCCTCAAAGTCTGTTTGATTTCAGGCACTGTTTGTGTTCTGTAACTGAAAATAATCCGTTCACTCACTGTTAAAACCATATAGACCGGTGGGTTTCAGATCAACTGAAATGCAGCCCCAGTCCGGTTGGAAACCGCCGCACTGTTATTTACTACGTTAGGTCTATGCACCGCCCCGCACACGCGCCTTGCTTGGTGGAGATCATCTGCACCACGCGCCCTAGCAACTGCAGCATCAGCGCGGGCAGCGTGGTGACTCGCTACGTCAAAGCCACGCACGGATCCGATGTGACGGTCTCTCTCCGCTCTGCAAGCAAAGCATCTTCCGTCCCCAGCCCTGTTATTTGTTATTTCCCTGGTATTCTACGTGGATCCTCGCTATCTAAAATATCTTATATTTTCATCGGGTGGTATATTTGCAACATCACGACTAACGGACTGCTCATCCTCATCAACACCGCGAGTTTAAAGGAGGCAGGCTACAGCAACGCCCATAGCAACCTCAATGCGCATACACGAGCCATCTGTTCATTACTGCTTGTTTGTGTCTGTCGTCTCCGTCTCCGACATCTCTGCTCCGCTGTCGCCCTCTCCCGGTTCATCCCCCAGTCTCGTCTCCAGGTAGCTGCAGGTCTCATCTCTCGCCTCGCTGCTGGACACGTACCCTCCACCACAAGGCCTCTTCACAGGTGAGTCAGTCACTGGATCTTAGTATCTAACGGATAATACTACCGTTAATGAATGCACGGTCGGCCATTTGACTAATAAGGGAATTTGAATGCTTCAGAGAACAACATTGCATTACAGGTCCATTCAGACCACATGATTGTGTGATGGGGGCTGTATGCCTCGATAGGCAGGGGTGCGACAAACAGACATGGGCATTGATGATACAGTTATCGTTTATCTTCTCTTGATCACAGCTGTGTGTTCTTAATAGTGATGACTACTGTAACATGTTTTTGTCCGTTGTCCACGTTTTAATAGTGTGGTTCTGCAGAGGGAGAGAGAGGGAGAGAGACTTTGCTTTGGCAATGTTAACATATGTTTCCCATGCCAATAAATCCTCTTGAATTGAATTGAGAGGGAAGAGGGAAACGAGAGAGAGCGAGAGCACAGGGTTGGTATCTGGCTTGTGTTTGGATCCAGATACACAGTATGAAGTGCCCTAGTCCCATAGCAACAGTGGTGCTTGGTTGTGAGGGGAGGGCTCTGCTGCCAAATATAGCTTCTCTCTCTCTCTCTCTCTCTCTCTCTCTCTCTCTCTCTCTCTCTCTCTCTCTCTCTCTCTCTCTCTCTCTCTCTCACTCACTCCTCTCTCTCTCATCTCTCTCTCCTCCCTCTCCTCTCTCTCTCTCTCCCCTCTCTCTCCTCTCTCTCTCTCTCTCTCCCCTCTCTCTCTCTCTCTCATCTCTCTCTCTCTCTCTCCTCTCTCTAGTATTAGGGTTAATCTGAGCAGCATGACAATAACAGCAGACTCATCTTGTTTCTTAGTTGAAACGGGGTAGTTGGGACAGGGGGTAGAAGGGTAGGGGGGTTGAGGGGACAGGAGGATATCTGTGGACGGGGTAGAGGAGACGGGGGGTAGAGGAGACGGGGGTAGAGGGGACGGGGGGTAGAGGGGACGGGGGATAGAGGGGACAGGGGGTAGAGGAGACGGGGCAGTAGAGGAGACGGGGGGGTAGAGGAGACGGGGGGTACAGGGGACAGGGGGTAGAGGAGACATGGGGTAGAGGAGAGGGGGTAGAGGAGACAGGGGGGTAGAGGAGACGTGGGGGGGTAGAGGAGACGGGGGGGAAGAGGAGAGGGGTAGAGGAGACGGGCGGTAGAGGAGACGGGGGGTAGAGGAGACGTGGGGCGGTAGAGGAGACGGGGGGTAGAGGAGACGGGGGGTAGAGGAGACGTGGGGCGGTAGAGGAGACGGGGGGGGGTAGAGGAGACGGGGCGGTAGAGGAGACGGGGGGGTAGAGGAGACGGGGGGGTAGAGGAGACGGGCGGTAGAGGAGACGGGGGGGTAGAGGAGACGGGGGGGGTAGAGGAGACGGGGGGGGTAGAGGAGACGGGGGGGTAGAGGAGACGGGGGGTAGAGGAGACGTGGGGGGGTAGAGGAGACGGGGCGGTAGAGGAGACGGGGGGGTAGAGGAGAGGGGGGGGTAGAGGAGACGGGGGGGTAGAGGAGACAGGGGGGTAGAGGAGACGTGGGGGGGTAGAGGAGACGGGGGTAGAGGAGACGGGGGGGTAGAGGAGACGGGGGGTAGAGGAGACGGGGGTAGAGGAGACGGGGGGGTAGAGGAGACGGGGGTAGAGGAGACGGGGGGGTAGAGGAGACGTGGGGGGGTAGAGGAGAGGGGTAGAGGAGAGGGGGGGTAGAGGAGACGGGGGGGTAGAGGAGACGGGGGGTAGAGGAGACGGGGGGGTAGAGGAGACGGGGGGGGTAGAGGAGACGGGGGGTAGAGGAGACGGGGGTAGAGGAGACGGGGGGGTAGAGGAGACGGGGGGTAGAGGAGACGGGGGGTAGAGGAGACGGGGGGTAGAGGAGACGGGGGGTAGAGGGGACAGGGGGGAAAAGTACATCTAGTTAATCAAGGACATTTTTCCTGTGGTTAATTTTCATGTCAACCAGGTAGGCTATACTCCTGTTGTAAAGATAAGCAATGTGCTTAATATTAGTTGAGAAATAAATATAATCCTCTTCTTTTTAATAGAGGCCATCACTCTGTTTTCTCTTGCAATTGCATAGCCTAATGAAGATGGCGCCAACAGAGATGGCAGCATCGCGACTAACTCTTAGGAAACTTTGCAGTATTTTGTTTGTTTATGTTCTATTTTTTACATTATTAGCTCAGGAATTGTTGTGTATCATTACATACAGCCAGGAAGAACTATTGGATATTAGAGCGGTGGTAACTCACCAGAACTACCAGCATTACGACCAGGAATAAGACTTCCCTGGAGCAGATCCTTTGTTCGCTCTCCCCAGAGCAATAACTTATTCCAGAGGCCGACCCAAAACAACGCCAGCGGAGGAGAGGTAGAGGTACTTGGAGTGGTCTGCTCATCCGACTTAGGAGGCGTGCACACCACCCACCGCTTCCGAGTATATTACTCACTAATGTTCAGTCTCTGGATAATAAAGTTGACGAACTCAAGGCGAGGGTTGCTTTCCAGAGAGACACCAGGGATTGTAACATACTCTGTTTCACAAAACATGGCTCTCTCAGGATATACTGTCTGAGTCCGTACAGCCAGTTTGGTTCTCAGTGCATCGCGCTGACAGGAATAAACATCTCTCCGGGAAGCAGAAGGGCGGAGGCATATGTTTTATGATTAACGACTCGTGGTGTAACTGTGATAACATACAGGAACTCAAGTCCTTTTGTTCACCCGACCTAGAATACCTCACAATCAAATGCAGACCATATCATCTCCCAAGAGAATTTTCGTCAATAATATCCACAGCCGTTTATATCCCCCCTCAAGCCGACATCACGACGGCCTTCAAAGAACTTCACTGGACTTTATGCAAACTGGAAACCACATATCCTGAGGCTGCATTTATTGTAGCTGGGGATTTTAACAAAGCAAATTTGAGGAAAAGGCTCCTGAAGTTCTATCAACATATCGATTGTTGTACTCGCGCTAAAACGCCCTCCTTTCGGCAAATCTGACCACGATTCCATCTTGCTCCTCCCTTCCTATAGGCAGAAACTCAAACAGGAAGCACCCGTGCTAAGGACTATTCAATGCTGGTCTGACCAATCGGAATGCATGCTTCAAGATTGTTTTGATCACGCGGACTGGGATATGTTCCGGGTAGCTTCAGAAAATAATATCGACATTTATACTGATACGGTGACTGAGTTTATCAGGAAGTGTATAGGAGATGTTGTACCCACTGTGACTATTAAAACCTACCCCAACCAGAAACCGTGGATAGATGGCAGCATTCGTGCAAAACTGAAAGCGCGATCCACCGCATTTAACCAGGGCAAGAAGACTGGGAATATGGAAGAATACAAACAGTGTAGTTATTTTCTCCGCAATGAAATTAAGCAAGCAAAACGTCAGTATAGAGACAAAGTGGAGTCTCAATTTCAACGGCTCAGACACGAGACGTATGTGGCAGGGTCTACAGAAAATCACCAAGGACTGTGGGCTCTCCTTCTCCGTGGCCAACGTGAGTAAGACGTTTAAGCGTGTTAACCCTCACAAGGCTGCCGGCCCAGATGGTATTCCTAGCCGCGTCCTCAGAGTATGCGCAGACCAGCTGGCTGTTGTGTTTACAGAAATATTCAATCTCTCCCTATCCCAGTCTGCTGTCCCCACATGTTTCAAGATGGCCACCATTGTCCCTGTACCTAAAAAGTAACTGAACTAAATGACTATCGCCCCGTAGCACTCACCTCTGTCATCATGAAGTGCTTTGAGAGACTAGTCAAGGATCATATCACCTCCACCTTACCAGCCACCCTAGATCATTAAGCTCGAGGTCCTGGGTCTGAACCCCACCCTGTGCAACTGGATCCTGGACTTCCTGACGGGTCGCCACCAGGTGGTGAAGGTAGGAAACAACACCTCCTCCTTGCTGATCCTCAACATTTGGGCCCCACAAGGGTGAGTGCTCAGCCCCCTCCTGTACTCCCTGTTCACCCATGGCCAAGCACGCCTCCAACTCAATCATCAAGTTTGCAGACGACACACCAGTAGTAGGCTTGATTACTAACAAAGATGGGCTCTGGGAGTGTGGTGCCAGGAAAATAGCCTATCACTCATCGTCAACAAAATAAAGGAGATGATCGTGGACTTCAGTAAACAGCAGAGGGGCGCACCCCCCTATCCACATCGATGGGACTGCAGTGGAGAAGGAGGAAAGCTTCAAGTTCCTCGGCGTACACATCAAACAAACTGAAATGGACCACCCACACAGACAGTGTGTTGATGAAGGCGCAACAGCGCCTCTTCAACCTCACGAGGATAAAGAAATTTGGCTTATCACCTAAAACCCTCACAAATTTCTACAGATGCACAATTGAGAGTATCTTGTCGGGCTGTATCACCGCCTGGTACGGCAACTGCACCGCCCACAACCTCAAGGCTCTCAAGAGGGCAGTCCAATGGACAAATCTGGGTTTGTCGGATGCCAGGAGAACGCTATCTGCCCAATGCATAGTGCCAACTGTAAAGTTTGGTGGCGGAGGAATAATGGTCTGAGGCTGTTCTTCATGGTTCTGGCTCCTTAGTTCCAGTGAAGGGAAATCTTAACGCTACAGCATACAATGACATTGTAGACTATTCTGTGCTTACCACTTTGTGGCAATAGTTTGGGGAAGGCCCTTTCCTGTTTCAGCATGACAATGCCCACGTGCACAAAGCGTGTTCCATACAGAAATGTTTTGGCGTGATCAGTGTGGAAGAACTTGACTGGCCTGCACAGAGCCCTGACCTCAACCCTATCGAACAGCTTTAGGATGAATTGGAACGCCGACTGCGAGCCAGGCCTAATTGCCCAACATCAGTGCCCAACCTCAATAATGCTCTTGTGGCTGAATGGATGCAAGTCCCTGCAGTAATGTTCCAACATTTAGTGGAAAGCCTTCCCAGAAGAGTGGAGGCTGTTATAGCAGCAAACTCCATATTAATGCCTATGATTTAGGAAGGAGATGTTGGACCAGCAGGTTTCCACACACACATTTATTTTGTGCTTTTTCTCTAAATAAGCTTATTGCACAATTAAAGGTCAATACACTGAATAATGTTACAAATTCAGGGCTTTTAAAATTATACAAATATAAGCCGTCAACCATAAGACCAACTAATATAATTATTTTAAATAAATAAAAAGTGTTTTTTGTTGCAAAAATGTAACCAGAACCATGCAAAATACACATCCACTAATAATGATAACTTCTGGTAACAGGCATTAGGCTATAGAACACATCCACTAATAATGATAACTTCTGGTAACAGGTATTAGGTTATAGAACACATCCACTAATAATGATAATGTCTGGTAGCAGGTATTAGGTTATAGAACACATCCACTAATAATGATAACTTCTGGTAGCAGGTATTAGGTTATAGAACACATCCACTAATAATGATAACTTCTGGTAGCAGGCATTAGGTTATAGAACACATCCACTAATAATGATAACTTCTGGTAACAGACATTAGGTTATAGAACACATCAACTAATAATGATAACTTCTGGTAGCAGGTATTAGGTTATAGAACACATCCACTAATAATGATAACGTCTGGTAGCAGGCATTAGGTTATAGAACACATCCACTAATAATGATAACTTCTGGGAGCAGGTATTAGGTTATAGAACACATCCACTAATAATGATAACTTCTGGTAGCAGGTATTAGGCTATAGAACACATCCACTAATAATGATAACTTCTGGTAGCAGGCATTAGGTTATAGAACACATCCACTAATAATGATAACTTCTGGTAGCAGGTATTAGGCTATAGAACACATCCACTAATAATGATAACTTCTGGTAGCAGGCATTAGGTTATAGAACACATCAACTAATAATGATAACTTCTGGTAGCAGGAATTAGGTTATAGAACACATCCACTAATAATGATAACTTCTGGTAGCAGGTATTAGGTTATAGAACACATCAACTAATAATGATAACTTCTGGTAGCAGGTATTAGGTTATAGAACACATCCACTAATAATGATAACTTCTGGTAGCAGGTATTTGGTTATAGAACACATCCACTAATAATGATAACTTCTGGTAGCAGGTATTAGGTTATAGAACACATCCACTAATAATGATAACTTCTGGTAGCAGGTATTAGGCTATAGAACACTTCCACTAATAATGATAACTTCTGGTAGCAGGCATTAGGTTATAGAACACATCCACTAATAATGATAACTTCTTGTAGCAGGCATTAGGTTATAGAACACATCCACTAATAATGATAACTTCTGGTAGCAGGTATTAGGCTATAGAACACATCCACTAATAATGATAACTTCTGGTAGCAGGTATTAGGTTATAGAACACATCAACTAATAATGATAACTTCTGGTAGCAGGTATTAGGTTATAGAACACATCCACTAATAATGATAATGTCTGGTAGCAGGTATTAGGTTATAGAACACATCCACTAATAATGATAACTTCTGGTAGCAGGTATTAGGTTATAGAACACATCCACTAATAATGATAACTTCTGGTAACAGACATTAGGTTATAGAACACATCAACTAATAATGATAACTTCTGGTAGCAGGTATTAGGTTATAGAACACATCCACTAATAATGATAACGTCTGGTAGCAGGCATTAGGTTATAGAACACATCCACTAATAATGATAACTTCTGGGAGCAGGTATTAGGTTATAGAACACATCCACTAATAATGATAACTTCTGGTAGCAGGTATTAGGCTATAGAACACATCCACTAATAATGATAACTTCTGGTAGCAGGCATTAGGTTATAGAACACATCCACTAATAATGATAACTTCTGGTAGCAGGTATTAGGCTATAGAACACATCCACTAATAATGATAACTTCTGGTAGCAGGCATTAGGTTATAGAACACATCCACTAATAATGATAACTTCTGGTAGCAGGCATTAGGTTATAGAACACATCCACTAATAATGATAACTTCTTGTAGCAGGCATTAGGTTATAGAACACATCCACTAATAATGATAACTTCTGGTAGCAGGTATTAGGCTATAGAACACATCCACTAATAATGATAACTTCTGGTAGCAGGTATTAGGTTATAGAACACATCAACTAATAATGATAACTTCTGGTAGCAGGTATTAGGTTATAGAACACATCCACTAATAATGATAACTTCTGGTAGCAGGTATTAGGTTATAGAACACATCCACTAATAATGATAACTTCTGGTAGCAGGCATTAGGTTATAGAACACATCCACTAATAATGATAACTTCTGGTAGCAGGTATTAGGTTATAGAACACATCCACTAATAATGATAACTTCTGGTAGCAGGTATTAGGCTATAGAACACATCCACTAATAATGATAACTTCTGGTAGCAGGCATTAGGTTATAGAACACATCCACTAATAATGATAACTTCTTGTAGCAGGCATTAGGTTATAGAACACATCCACTAATAATGATAACTTCTGGTAGCAGGTATTAGGCTATAGAACACATCCACTAATAATGATAACTTCTGGTAGCAGGTATTAGGTTATAGAACACATCAACTAATAATGATAACTTCTGGTAGCAGGTATTAGGTTATAGAACACATCAACTAATAATGATAACTTCTGGTAGCAGGTATTAGGTTATAGAACACATCCACTAATAATGATAACTTCTGGTAGCAGGTATTAGGTTATAGAACACATCAACTAATAATGATAACTTCTGTTAGCAGGTATTAGGTTATAGAACACATCCACTAATAATGATAACTTCTGGTAGCAGGTATTAGGTTATAGAACACATCAACTAATAATGATAACTTCTGGTAGCAGGTATTAGGTTATAGAACACATCCACTAATAATGATAACTTCTGGTAGCAGGTATTAGGTTATAGAACACATCCACTAATAATGATAACTTCTGGTAGCAGGCATTAGGTTATAGAACACATCCACTAATAATGATAACTTCTGGTAGCAGGTATTAGGTTATAGAACACATCCACTAATAATGATAACTTCTGGTAGCAGGTATTAGGCTATAGAACACATCCACTAATAATGATAACTTCTGGTAGCAGGTATTAGGTTATAGAACACATCCACTAATAATGATAACTTCTGGTAGCAGGCATTAGGTTATAGAACACATCAACTAATAATGATAACTTCTGGTAGCAGGTATTAGGTTATAGAACACATCTACTAATAATGATAACTTCTGGTAGCAGGTATTAGGTTATAGAACACATCAACTAATAATGATAACTTCTGGTAGCAGGTATTAGGTTATAGAACACATCCACTAATAATGATAACTTCTGGTAGCAGGTATTAGGTTATAGAACACATCAACTAATAATGATAACTTCTGGTAGCAGGTATTAGGTTATAGAACACATCCACTAATAATGATAACTTCTGGTAGCAGGTATTAGGTTATAGAACACATCCACTAATAATGATAACTTCTGGTAGCAGGTATTAGGTTATAGAACACATCCACTAATAATGATAACTTCTGGTAGCAGGCATTAGGTTATAGAACACATCCACTAATAATGATAACTTCTGGTAGCAGGTATTAGGTTATAGAACACATCCACTAATAATGATAACTTCTGGTAGCAGGTATTAGGCTATAGAACACATCCACTAATAATGATAACTTCTGGTAGCAGGTATTAGGTTATAGAACACATCCACTAATAATGATAACTTCTGGTAGCAGGCATTAGGTTATAGAACACATCAACTAATAATGATAACTTCTGGTAGCAGGTATTAGGTTATAGAACACATCCACTAATAATGATAACTTCTGGTAGCAGGCATTATAGAAGTTAAAACAGGTCTCAAACAATCTCTCAAGCACAAGGCCAGGGCTAGTGAGTAGCCAGCTAGCCAACTTGGATCTAATTTGCTTGCTAACATTAGAACAGTTGAACTGTTATGAACACACGCTCCTGTCCGTCTCCAACTGTTTGAACAACAGCCTGCATAAGATGCTTATTTCTCAGAATGAGAACGAGTTGCCAATTCCTTCTATAATTGTGTTTTATGCTGATTGCACATTTATAAAACACAGACTAGACAGCTAGTATAACAGTCTGTGGCTAAAATGCTGCTAGCGTTACATGGTACCGTAATACTAGTATAACAGTCTGTGGCTAAAATGCTGCTAGCGTTACATGGTACCGTAATACTAGTATAACAGTCTGTGACTAAAATGCTGCTAGCGTTACATGTTACCGTAATACTAGTATAACAGTCTGTGGCTAAAATGCTGCTAGCGTCACATGGTACCGTAATACGGTAATCTGTATGGTTTATATGGATGGTTAGGGTCTGGATGGTTCGGGTCTGGATGGTTTATATGGATGGTTCGGGTCTGGATGGTTTATATGGATGGTTAGGGTCTGGATGGTTTATATAGATGGTTAGGGTCTGGATGGTTTATATAGATGGTTAGGGTCTGGATGGTTTATATAGATGGTTAGGGTCTGGATGGTTTATATAGATGGTTAGGGTCTGGATGGTTTATATGGATGGTTAGGGTCTGGATGGTTTATATAGATGGTTAGGGTCTGGATGGTTTATATGGAAGGTTAGGGTCTGGATGGTTTATATGGATGGTTAGGGTCTGGATGGTTCGGGTCTGGATGGTTAATATGGATGGTTTATATGGATGGTTTATATGGATGGTTTATATGGAAGGTTAGGGTCTGGATGGTTTATATGGATGGTTTATATGTATGGTTTATATGGAAGGTTAGGGTCTGGATGGTTTATATGGATGGTTAGGGTCTGGATGGTTTATATGGATGGTTAGGGTCTGGATGGTTAGGGTCTGGATGGTTTATATGGAAGGTTAGGGTCTGGATGGTTTATATGGATGGTTAGGGTCTGGATGGTTTATATGGATGGTTTATATGGATGGTTAGGGTCTGGATGGTTTATATGGAAGGTTAGGGTCTGGATGGTTTATATGGATGGTTAGGGTCTGGATGGTTTATATGGATGGTTCGGGTCTGGATGGTTTATATGGAAGGTTAGGGTCTGGATGGTTTATATGGATGGTTAGGGTCTGGATGGTTTATATGGATGGTTAGGGTCTGGATGGTTTATATGGATGGTTAGGGTCTGGATGGTTCATATGGATGGTTAGGGTCTGGATGGTTTATATGGCTGGGTTGTATGGTCTGTATGACAAGTTAGGGTTTATATGGCTGGGTTGTATGGTCTGTATGATGGGTTAGGGTTTATTTGGCTGGGTTTTATGATCTGTATGATGGGTTAGGGTTTATCTGGCTGGGTTTTATGGTCTGTATGATGGGTTAGGGTTTATTTGGCTGGGTTTTATGATCTGTATGATGGGTTAGGGTTTATATGGCTGGGTTGTATAGTCTGTATGATGGGTTAGGGTTTATATGGCTGGGTTGTATAGTCTGTTTGATGGGTTAGGGTTTATTTGGCTGGGTTGTATGGTTAGTGTGTATTATATTGATTTGTTTGGGTCAGTGGGGCACCTGCCTCAGTCTGAGCCTCTTACAGTATAATCAGCTTTAGCATCATTAAACAGGCCTGTGGAGGGTTAGGGTTTGGACAGACAGAGGGTCAAACCACCACACACACACCCTGCCTGGCCCAGACACTATCCCGAGCCAACAGATGTTAATGGGGTTGCTCTGGGCTCTGGGTAGATAGGCTTTCTGTTGACATAGCTGCTGTTTTTTTACTAACATAAGGGCTGTTTACAAACAACTGTTTGCTAATTTGTGCTCCCAAGTGACGCAGTGGCCTAAGGCACTGCATCTCAGTGTTAGAGGCGTCACTACAGACACCCTGGTTCAGTGGTCTAAGGCACTGCATCTCAGTGTTAGAGGCGTCACTACAGACACCCTGGTTCAGTGGTCTAAGGCACTGCATCTCAGTGTTAGAGGCGTCACTACAGACACCCTGGTTGGAATCCAGGCTGTATCACAACTGGCCATGATTGGGAGTCCCATAGGGCGGTGAACAATTGGCCCAGCGTCGTCTGAGTTTGGCCGGTGTTGTAAATAGGAATTTGTTCTTAACTGACTTGTCTAGTTAAATAAATGTAAAGAATTAGAATTCACTTAATTTCTTATTTTCTGTTTCGTCCCCTCTCTTCTTCTCTTCCTGTCTTTCTGCAGAGAGCTGTGTGTAGCAGCCTGCCAATTAAGCTCCTCCCACTTCCTCTGGCTCCTCCCAGCTGTGGCCCCTACTGGGCACGCTCCCTGGCTCTTACCTGATTGGTCACCAGCCTCAGGACAGAAGCCACGCACAACACTCTCCCCGCATGAGGGACAAGGCCACTCAGGTGAGTGAGTGTGTGTTTGTGTGTGTGTGTGTGTGTGTGTGTGTGTGTGTGTGTGTGTGTGTGTGTGTGTGTGTGTGTGTGTGTGTGTGTGTGTGTGTGTGTGTGTGTGTGTGTGTGTGTGTTTGTGTTTGTGTGCATGCATCTCACCTGTCTCTCTCTGTGATGTCAGACCCCCAGGGCCTGGGCGGATGAGAGGAGGCGGGGGAGCCACAAGAGATCGGCCTCCTGCGGGAGCACCGACCAGCTCAAAGAGGTCAGTCACACTGTTATGTCTCTGCCCTTAGATAATAACAACATAGTGACACTCCACATAATAACAACATAGTGACAACATAGTGGCACTCCTCATAATAACAACATAGTGACAACATAGTGACACTCCGCATAATAACAACATAGTGACACTCCACATAATAACAACATAGTGACAACATAGTGGCACTCCTCATAATAACAACATAGTGACAACATAGTGACACTCCCCATAATAACAACATAGTGACACTCCTCATAAAAACAACATAGTGACAACATAGTGACACTCCACATAATAACAACATAGTGACAACATAGTGGCACTCCTCATAATAACAACATAGTGACAACATAGTGACACTCCCCATAATAACAACATAGTGACACTCCTCATAAAAACAACATAGTGACAACATAGTGACACTCCACATAATAACAACATAGTGACAACATAGTGGCACTCCACATAATAACAACATAGTGACAACATAGTGGCACTCCACATAATAACAACATAGTGACAACATAGTGACACTCCCCATAATAACAACATAGTGACACTCCTCATAATAACAACATAGTGACAACATAGTGACACTCCTGATACTAACAACATAGTGACAACATAGTGACACTCCTCATAATAACAACATAGTGACAACATAGTGACACTCCTCATAATAACAACATAGTGACAACATAGTGACACTACACAACTCCACATAATAACAACATAATAACAACATAGTGACACTCATAATAACAACATAGTGACACTCCCCATAATAACAACATAGTGACAACATAGTGACACTCCCCATAATAACAACATAGTGACAACATAGTGACACTCCTCATAATAACAACATAGTGACAACATTGTGGCACTCCCCATAATAACAACATAGTGACACTCCTCATAATAACAACATAGTGACAACATAGTGACACTCCTCATAATAACAACATAGTGACAACATTGTGGCACTCCCCATAATAACAACATAGTGACACTCCTCATAATAACAACATAGTGACAACATAGTGACACTCCTCATAATAACAACATAGTGACAACATAGTGACACTCCCCATAATAACAACATAGTGACACTCCTCATAATAACAACATAGTGACAACATAGTGACACTCCTCATAATAACAACATAGTGACACTCCTCATAATAACAAGATAGTGACAACATAGTGACACTCCTCATAATAACAACATAGTGACAACATAGTGACACTCCCCATAATAACAACATAGTGACACTCCTCATAATAACAACATAGTGACAACATAGTGACACTCCCCATAATAACAACATAGTGACACTCCACATAACATAGTGACACACTCCACATAACATAGTGACACACTCCACATAACATAGTGACACTCTCCACATACCATGGTGACACACGCCACGTAAAACAACATAGTGACACACTCCACATAACATAGTGACACACTCCACATAACATAGTGACACACTCCACATCATAGCAACATAGTGACACACTCCACATAACATAGTGACACTCTCCACATAGTAACAACATAGTGACACACTCCAC